>PVKE010001030.1:0-111890 GCA_004027555.1 Craseonycteris thonglongyai | reverse complement strand
TCTCTCTCTCTCTCTCTCTCTCTCTCTCTCTCTCTCTTTCTTTCTTTCTTTCTTTCTTTCTTTTTCAGGTTTGTCCTGTTAAACTTGATACTGAATCACCGTGTGGTTACAAATACTTCCTGAGCTGGCCACTCTATTGGCTGCTTTAAGAGTTGTAAATTATGCGGTATCACACTGCTGGACTGAAATAGGCCAAGGTAAGAATCGCAACCATCTTGTAGCCAGGAGAACCTGTAGAGATATTTTAGACATCACCTTCTCCATCTTCTTTTGCAAAATAAAAATCTCAAACAGATGAACAGTCAACTCCTACATTAAATTCACCGAGGAAACTCTACTGCTTTATTGAAATTCAATAAGACTATTTTCAGTGTCTTAATGAAATACTGTTGCATTTGAGGATAGCTTTGATTGCTCTAAACTTTTTGCTTTAACTTGAAATCTACTTCTATATTCTTGAAACTTTTATTCACTGGTATTATTCATGTTCTCTGGGAAAGGAAAAGAAAAAAGAAGAAAGAAAACTTGTTTCGAAATCAAGTAGTCCTTCAGATATTTTCTCAGCTTTCTCATTCGTTATGAATTCACGTAGTACCACTTATCTCATCTTGCTTAAACTTCTTTTGTAATCTCCATGGAGTTTGGTGATAAACATGTATATAGAAGTTGAAATACATCTAACTTTTACAAAACCCAATCCCCATCTATGCAACCTCTTAAAGAAGCCATGTCTCTGATAAATATTCCATGAATTACATTTCAAAATGTTGAGATGAATTGCCACCTGCCAAATAAAGGACTCAAAATAAAAGTAACAAAAATTTCCCAGCTGTTCTAGTTAACTTGATTTCTCAATCGACAGAGCAATAGCATGGTATTGTAGAGCTGAGAGTCCTTTCATGAGCACTGAAAGTATGTTTAGAATCTCTTGTTGTGATTACGGTCTTGAAGCATATTAGTGGTCCAATGGACCAAACAATTGGCCCCATCTGATTAACTACATGGAGTGAGTGCATTAGAATGTTCAGCTTGTATTACTCTATTAATAAAATAGTAAATTTGTATGTTCATTAATTTTCTTCTAACCTAATTATTCACTTGTGTCTACTAAGTTTTGGTTTTCAGACTCAGCTTTAAATAAGAAGATGAAAGAGGCCAACACTTACTTATATGTCTCTAGAGATTTAATAAATCATTCAGAATACATCTATAAATGGTGTGATAGTCATTGTGCTATACCCTGGAGTGGGTGCTGAACAAGGCCTAAAGTCCCCAGTGAAGAGATGTCTAATGAGCAGTAGATTATATACATCTGGAGTTTTTCTCAGAGGTCAGAGTTGCCGTTAAAAATGTGAGACTCTTTGAAGCTGACACGTGCTTCTTACTTTCCAAAATGTTTTTCAAACTGTGTTTTGGAGATCTCTAGCTTCTTGAGACCTTCCTATGCACTCTATCTTAAAGCCTTGAGAAATCTCACAGAAACAATACTAGCTGACTGTATGAACACATCTGTCAAATTATTTATGAGTCCTCTTCTCACAAAGGCCCTGACAACATTTCACAGAATTGGTTTTCAAGAAAACAAAATTAGAAGAGCCTAATTTTTATCATATGTCCTTATTCAAATAACTTCCCAGAATATCAATAATACCAACATATTTGTGAACGGTCAGTCATATATTTTACCATTAAAGTATGAGGTACAAAGCAAATATGACCATTATGAAAGTTTGAAATTAATAGCATTTTGCAAGGATGATCCTTGCCATCTATCAATTTTCCCCACATTTTTTTGAAGGGTTTGACATTTTATTTTCTGAGATAAATGCTAAAGACACCAGCATACTTTCCCTTAAGAACTTTCTAGCAAAAACTAGAAGGGTAATACATGTTGACATTGCTGTTTTTTAAGCTCTTAACTTTCTTGATATTTCCCTGTGCATCACATGAATAGCCATGCGTCATACTTCTCTCTCTAACTGCCTAATCTACCCTCCATTTCTCCCATGACCTTCAGACTAAAGCTCCTGCAGTAGATAGGTTAATTCACTATAGGACTTTTGCAGGTGGCTTGAGTATTTAGCAAAAATAGCCCCTTGTTAGAAGATGCAGCTCCTGAAAGGGTGGGAAAATACATACAAGATAAGGACTATGAAAGATTTGCAGTGGCCCCAGGACCCTCAGCTCACTGGGGTCAATGAACTCCCTGAGAACAAATTCATTTAGAGATTTTACTCTCTTCCTTGGATCCTTGTGGGTGCCTAGCTGACTAAGGCCCTGACCCACCTCTCCTCTATTTCCTTGTCATAAAAGAGCACTGAAATCTGCATGATCCTCAGAGGGATGAATGGCTGTATTAAGACCTACCCCCATCTTCTCAAGAGAAGGTGCTACCTTCTCCATAAACAAACCTTTTGTTATTCCAAACTCTGACATTCCGAATATTGGACTTTGAAGTGTTGGGTATATAAACCTTGAATGGGTAACAATGAAAGGGAAAATAAAATAGAAAATCAAGCAGGTTTATCTAGATGCAAAAGTCACATGGATGTGTGTATATAAGGGTTCATTTGCCCTGTGCCTCTTTGTTTCTCCTGCTTTTCTGACCCCTTCAGACACAGTGTGCATCAATCTTTGAGTTGTCAGGACAAATGCCTTGGAGACTCACCTTGTTTGTAAAACTCAGAGGTTTTAAGAAAACACCATCAAGTGAATGTGCACAAAAAAAAAAAAAAATGCATTCAGCTGCTCTGAGCCAGCCAGGCTGGGAACACAACGGTTGGAGAAGAAACGCGGAGCAGAAGCTGCCAGGGGATGCGTGCTCTGGATCCCTAACAATGGCCCAGCATGCGGGCATGGGGACTTTTTACGGTCACTGTTTTTTCCCTGGCTTTTCTAAAAATGTGTTTTACAGGTGCATCAAAGCTCATAAAATGGGGAAGAAAGTATGAGGAGCAGCTGGCACGGAATCCTTCAGCAGTATTCAAATAAAAACAGAGAAAGCAAATGAGACAATGATGCCTTTGACTTACAGGTCAAGCGGGAAAACAATGATCCATGTTTTGGGCCAACGGGAGCTGCTGCTAATAATGAGATCAGGCTGCTGAGAAAGTAAAGCACTGTGCTTTTTAAATTTATATATTTTAATTTTTCACGGACCCGGGCACTCAGCATGTGCCTCCATCCAGCATGGGGTGGCCACGTGGCTGGGTTTTGCACAGGAATGTGACACCTCTGGACACAGGGGATGCTGGGTTTTATGGAGACCTCGGGGCTCAAGTTCCTCCCTCCTGCTGGTTCTAGGTAAGTGCTTATTGGCATCAAACTGATTTGGCCACCTGCCGCACGTGAGGCTGAACCAAGAGAATGAAGGAGCGCACATGCAGAGGTGAATTGTTCAGTACCCCCAAATACCAACCTGAAATGAAAAGCCCAGGACATAGACTTAAATAACACATGTGCCCAGATAGGAATTAGCCTCACACCAAGTAGAGAAGCTGGAGAAGACCTGGAGATCTCTTATTCCTCTCTAAAGGAATCCCAACCCCAAAAGAATAAGAGAAATACAGGGTCTGGCAGAAGTAATGTCCCAGCAAAAGTAATTCCCTTTCTTAGGAGCTGGTTAAGCCATACCAAATATTTTATTGCCAAATCGTAACCATGTGATTCTGTAACATAACAATAATTCTCTCAAGCACACTCTATGCCATTTTAGGTGAAATGTTCAAATGGCTGTCCATCACGTGGGAGACAAATCAGGCCTTAAGACGTTATGGCGTCACTTCTGCTGGACCCCATGTGAAGGTCAGGGGAAAGAGTCCACTCCCAAACCCCATCCTTGCTGCCCTGCCCAGTCTTCTCCTCCAGGTACGTGGTAGAAAGATAAATTCCTGTGCAATTCTGAATTTGCAGAGCTCTCTTTTCTGTCTCTTACCTTCTCCACTTTGTTTCTGTTGTCACTGAAAGGTGGCCTTCAGAATTGAATGTGGTACTCACTGAATGACCTGGAAGGATCCCCTTTCTCATGATGCTTGGGAAATATATTCATCTTATTTCATTCTCTGCATGTTCCTAGGTAGGTGCCCGGATTTCCTCTGCTCACCAACTGAGTGGTCTATGGCCAATCATGTGACATTTTATGGCAAGTATTTCTTTAAGAAATTTGATGTTTTTGGAGGACTTACACTGCTCTTTGCTCACATCTATTCAGCTTCTTTCACAGTATCTGGCACATGTTAGCCCCTCAGTATTTATTGATTAAATCACAGATGCTATTCTCCTTGTGAGAGAATGTTCTTGCCTCCTCAGTAATGACAGAATAGAAGCCAATATCTTTTAAGTACTCACATCAGACGACTATTCAACTTCTCCAGCCCATATCTTCTCAGACCAACTGTGGCATTTACCTACTGTTTTTCTGTGTGTGGTGGTGGGGGTGGGGGTGGGGTCTTTGGTCATAGGAAAGGAGGGAAGTTGGCCAGCAAGGGTGCAGGTGCCCTCATTTATCTATATATACTCTCAGTGACATGTATGAAAACACTTATTAAAAGCAAGTAGATTATGCAAATGTAGGAGCTGGCTAAAAGCACAAGACGATAGGGTGGGCAGTGAGGCAAGAAAGATGATGGGCAGTCTGGATGGAACACCATGTGCACAAGTCAGAGCTGCTGTCATAAGATAGACTTTCTTTGCTCTCTTGAAAACCTCAGTCCTACTGTAAAGCCTTACAAAGGATTCAGTCAGATACACACAGATTATTCAAGACAATCTTTCCTCCATAATATCAGCTGATTAGGAGTTTTAATTACATCTGCAAAATTGCTCTACAACCACCAAGATTAGCCTTTGATTGAACAAGCCTAGCCAAGGTGACACATGAAGAAAACCATGACAACTTTCCAAACTAACTACTTTTTATCCATTTCCAATCTCAGAATCAGCTTTGGGAGGGCCCAAATTAACACAAGACTCTTGATGACTCCATGACAATTTGCTTTGTCATATTTTCTTCCCTTGCACTTATGTTTACACCCTAACTTTGGGTGTACATATTTGCCACTTATAGAACAAAATTGCTGTCAACTACTTTCCAGTTTCATTTTCTACTATTTCGAATGTTCTGACCCTGGCACAAGTTCTATTTCCTAAAATTCTTGCAAATGACAACAGCAATAGCCCTTTGAGTGTGTAAAAATATCCTAGCAATTTTCAAGTTCTGTGCACACGAGCACATTGTACCTCTTATACCTCCACCTCTTCACCTTCACACACTTTATATTTTGTCATGAACTCAATCAATCATGAGTTCGTTTGGCCAGAGGAAATTTGAGCAGAAGCAATATAGGTCCTTCTAGCTTGAAGTTTGAAGAGCCATAGAATTATTTTCTATGTTTCTTTATTTCTTTCTTTGTCCTGGTGGCCATGGAAGCTCCGAAGCAAGTGTGGCAACGAGTACAGCCTTTCACAGTGCGTATATATTGTGAATGAGGAGGACCAGGTGTGTGTGTGTTAAACTATAGAGATTTTGGAATGTTGTGGTAGACAAGCTTATCTTGCGTACCTTTTGATTCTCTGATCCATCCACGCCTTTGTCCAGTGTCGCTGCATTTGTGTTGTGAGGAAAGCATTTACTCTGGGCTACTTAAAGAGCTAAAGGGTGTCCCAAAATTCATGCAAGATTTGAATTTTGCATCATTTGTGTGGTAGTGTTGCCAATGGAAAAAAAAGACAACATGACAGCTGAGAGTTCAGGGTTATAAAAAATGGAGGGCTACATGAAAGAACAATGTGTTTTCATTTTTGAGCAATGAAAATTTACAATTTTTAATTGTAAACCTGTGTTTTCTATCAAAATTACTTCTTGCATGAATTTTGGGACACTCTTTAGTTCTACACACGCATCTATGAAATTATAATCTGTGGACACTAAAGAAGTGTTTAATTTTATTGTTTTATAATGCGACTGTCAAACAATGACTTGAATACAGTAGAGTTTAGAAATTTTGGTTAAATTTAATGAATCAGAACAGTTCAAAATTTCTAGAATTTTTTTGGGATTGCTATGTGGCCCTCTGTAAAAGCAAGGATTTTCTCTTAGGTTCGTTTTTGATTATCCAAAAATGCTTAGGGCATCATAGAGGACTTAGACATTGTCCACATTTTCAGTAAATTCTCTCAGGATTAGACTAATAGGAAATTAATCACAACCTATTACAATCTTAGTGGATTACTCACAAAGCAATGAGAAAAATAATGAATCCCAGGAATTAAGAAATGTAATATTTCATAGTACAGATTGCATTCTACCCTTTACCTTCCTACATAACATAAATGCCTAATGATCTCCCTTGTTCCAAAGACTCACCTTGACATCTTTATTATATTTGCCTTTATCTGGCATTCAATCAGTTCAGGCCAACAATATCTCTATTTATATCCTTCAGTTAAGCATATCCAATTAAACTTTACACCGACCTTCTTAAACAAGGGACTCTCAACTGATTCCAAACCAAGAGTATTAAAGGAGGTGACTTTTTTTCCATGTCTCCCTATAGTCTGAGGTTTAAAAGTTAGAGTAAACTTGTCTGGGAAGCAATCTCAAAGGTAAATCTTTAGGATGTGTTCAATATTGTTACTAGTGTCCACATAGATTATGACAAGAAATTATTTTTGCTTAAATATTTTAAAAATCAATCTAGGGGAAGCTGGGATGGCTCAGTGGGTTGGGTGCTCACTTTGCAGCGCCGGGGACCGGGGATCAAGTCCCGGCCCTGGCCCGTGCGGAACCATATGCTGAACTGGGAGCTCCCCCAGTTCAGTTCTCTCTCTGTCTCTGTATATCTCTCTCTCTGTCAAAAATAAATAAATATTAAAAAAAAATTAATCTATCAATGTATAGTTTTTATGTCTATCAACAAGCAGTTATTGATCAATTCTTCTTAAAATAGCATTATGTGCACTTAAACATACTGCCTGTTCACTACCTATTATGGGCTGAATTGTGTTCCTTCCCCCCAAAATACATTGAAGTCCTAACTCTGAATACTATTATTTGGAAGTAGGGTTGTGGCAGATGTGATTACTAAAGATGGGGTTTTACTGGAATAAGGTGAGCCTTTATTTCAGTATGACTTATGTCCTTATAAGTAGACCACCATGTGAAGACAGAGACATAGAAGAAGACTATCATGTAATAAGGAAGGCAGAGATTGGAGTTATCCAGCTTCAAGAGAAAGAATACCACAGATTGCTAGTGAATCACCAGAAAGAGGCAAAGACTGATTCTCTACAGCGTTCATAGGGAGTATGGCCCCCCTGACACTGTGATACCAGATTGTAGCCTCCAAAAGTGTAAAACAGTACATTTCAGTTGTTTTAAGCCCTCTAGTTTGTTGTACTTGGTTATAGCAGCCCTGGCAGGAATCTAATGTCTGCCCTTCCCTAAACCATCTAAAGGAGGGTTCACAACCCCTGAGCCATGCACTGGCAAAACATAACAAGGAGGTGAGCAGTAGGCGAGCAAGCGAAACTTCATCTGTTTTTACAGTCACTTCCCAGTGCTTCCTTACCACTTGAGTTCCAGCTCCTGTTGTATCAGTGTCATTAGACTCTCATAAGAGTATAAACCCTATTGTGAACGGTGCATGAATGGGGCCTAGGCTGCACACTCCTTCTGAGACTCTAATGCCTGAGGAGCTGGAGAATATGAAAGGGAGCTAAGGAAGTGATGTGCTAGCACCTGCAAATACAGGCTAAAGTTAGCAGAAAGGTTTGTCAAAATAATAGAAATAAAGTGCACCATAAATGCAAAGCCCTTGAATTATTCCGAAACCAACCCTGCCCCCAGTCTGTGTAAATATTGTCTTCCAGGAAACTGATCCCTGATGTCAAAAAGGTTGGGGACACCAATCTAAAGTGCACACACCGAGATAGCAAGAATGAGAAATAGCCAGGCTGGAGAGGAAGGAAAGCAAGATGAAGAAATGATGGCTGCTAATACAGGACAGTTTCAAATGCGTGAAGCCGACATGGTGATGACATTGATGACGACGGTGATGGTGTTGCTTCTGCCTGGCTAGGTATTAGAGGAGTCAGCATGCAGAGTCGCTCTGGGAAAGAAGGAAACAGTGGATAAAAAGGCGATGTGCAAGCAAGGCTGGAACCCTTAATCCTAAAGGATCGGCTTGCCTCTCAATAGCTCTGTGCCACCCTCTCTCTGTGTTTGTGTCTGCCATGGGCAGGATTATCACACAATATTCACAGCCTGTTTCTGGAAGCAAGGGCAGCAGTCATTAAACAAAGTAAATATGCAAGTGAGGACTTGGAAGCACCAGCAAGTGCTTTTGTGTTTTTACAAACAGTGGATTTCTTTCTTTCTTTCTTTCTTTCTTTCTTTCTTTCTTTGGCTTTTAAGAAAATTGCAAACACACACAATCTGAACATTAACTGAATTTAAAAACCTGATCTCTCATCTCACATTTGGTTTAAGCTAGTCCTAATTACCTCATTACAGTAATTTCCAGAAAACATTTCCTAAAATGATTTTAACTGGGATATAAACAGCCTTAAAAATAATAAGAAATGGGAAGAAAAGGGGGTCAGATTTAGATAAAATACAAATCTGATATATAAGTCTAGATGACTTATGAACAGTGTACTTTAAACAACTGTATTATTCAAGAAACTTGCTTAATAGTCAAACTCATTAAATCAAGTTTGATTATTATTTTTTCCTCTTTAAATAAATAACTCTTTTCTGAGTCCATGCAAACCACACTTGAGCTATTTCATCAGTGTATGTTTGATTTGTAAATACAGGGCAAAGGAATAAAAACAGCAAAAACATCCTATTAAAAATCAGACTAATTGGCAAAATGCCCTTTTAGGTCTTTCAACAGATTTAAAAATCTTGGCCAAGCCTCTGAATTTATGGTAGTTTTATCTTTCATCACTCTTGTGAGGTGACCTTCATTTGTCCGGCCAGAATTTAGTTCTCTGTAGACTTCCAAAGTGTAAATCAGCCCTTGAACTTAGTCATGAAAGGACATTTGACAGGGAATGTTATAAAGAGACTAAAATATGTCTCTTTTAGGGAAATGTTTACCCTAAATTGATATTTAGTTCTTCTTCCAATTACTCACACATTAATTTCAACCTTGTGTTTCTAATCTCTTTCTCCCCACCCTTGAATGACAGGTATATTAGCTACGTTTGTCAGACTAGTTAGTTGTCCGTCCCCCAGAGAAAACCCAGGAAGGGCTGACCTCATGCTCACAGGCAGCTCAGACGGCTTTGTCAGTCAGCGCCTGGGAAGACCAGGCAGGGCCTCAGCTGCCTTCCTGAGAGAGTTCCATGATAAAGTTGATCCATCAGGAGGCAGAGTATTGGTCAGAGTCCAGTTGCTTGGCTGGTGTTGAGAGTGAACTTTTAGACATTTCAAATCTGCCATATCACATTAAGCAGAATAAAGCCGGCTGTTTGCCCGATTATTTATAACATCACAGGAAACTTGGAATGACTTATTAAAGAATGGAAATATTTCTCTTTCCTCAGAAAGAAGCTTGCCTCTGCCAAGATATACAGCAACTGGCTGGGGCTGGGAATGGTGCAAAAGAGTTCCCACTTCCAAGGTTATGAAAACATACCTGGACTCCTTTAAAAACCCAAACATAGTAAACTGAGTATTAGGATGATCCACATGGGGACAAACTGCGGTGACATGAGGGGCGGCCTGGAAAGACCCTGCTTCATACACATAAAAAAAAACCGCAAGAAACAGAAGCATTTGATTTTGTTGCAAATGTTGCTGACCATAAGCTTTGGCCAAAGGTGTTTATCACCTTAACAAGCCCCAAGGAATGCAGCTGGAAGGGAGACTTTGAAAGTGGTTTTAACTTCCTCACTCATTTACAGAACTGCACTGAGACCAGAAATCCCTGATGACAGCTGGCCGTGGAGTCTGGAAATACAAATGCTGTGTACATGGAGACTTCTTTTACTGTAATTTTATTTTTGTCATTAAAAAACAGTATTGAATCCATGTAAATCATGTGAGAATGGGAAAAAAGATGAAGTTTTAGTCATCCAGAGCACTATCGCCCAGAGATATCAATTATTACCATTTTAATCTCTTTCTAATCTCTTTCTCCCCACCCTTGAATATGATGGATATTATATCCATCAAGATGGATATTTTATCCATCTTGTTTCCATTCAAAATATCATCTACACTCAAGACTCATAGAAAAATTACATTGTTAAGTATGTGTATTTTAACTAAACCTATTTGTATGTGTATACACATATACGAGGGCTGTCCCTAAAATATTCAGTCATTGTCAATTAACGAGAATGGTTACATGACTGGGTACTTTCCAGAAATGCTCGTACACTATTACACACACTCACATACACATATAAATATGTATCCATACTATTCATACACACATCTACATATCTATTTGAAATTCTTCATAATTTTTGAAAACCAGGTGTTCAATGGTAGCATAATATTGTCACTTGGATATTCCATACTTTATCTAAATTATCTTTTTCATTGGTAATTCAAGTTGTTCCTTTTTGCTATTACAAAAATGATATGATTAATATCCTCATACAGAAATCTTCCTACTTTTAATATTACTTTAAGGTAAATTATTTATTTATTTATTTATTTTTATTGTTTTTGACAGAAAGAGACAGACAGACAGACAGACAGAGACAGAGAGAGAACTAAACTGGGGAACTCCCCAGTTCAGCATATGGGTCCACATGGGTCGGAGCCGGGATTCGATCCTTGGTCCCCGGCACTGAAAAGTGAGTGCTTAACCCATTGAGCCATCCGGGCTTCCCCGTAAGGTGACCAGACGTACTGCTTTTGGCGGGACAGTCCTGATTTTTAACAATTTGTCCCGCGTCCTGCGGCGTTTTAAAAAAGTCCCTATTTTTGGAAAGAATGCACAGCAAGCTAGGGAATGACAGGAGATAGACCAAATAGTTCATCAAGAACCCCCTCCCCGCTGGTCAATGGTGTCCTGCTTTACCAATGTTAAAATATGGTCACCTTACCCTAGGGTAAATTTTAAAAAGTGGAATCAATTTGGTCAAAGAAAATTAACAATTTTAAGACTCTTAGTACATATTTCCTGACCACTTTCCAGAAAGTGTGTAACAATTGACTGTCTCCTAGGGGTACAAGTGGTTACACTGTATGGCAATTTTCAAGGTTAGGAATCCAGATTCTGATCCCTTCTTCTTGAACTATTTTAATATACTTTTTTTCTAGTATCTTTGTTTTATGTAAACCTTAATCTAGCTTGTAAGACAAGTTGTTATTCTTTATTCAGTGCTGATGGAAGGAATGTGATTACATTACACTAAACATGCATATTCATGTACACACCTATCCATTCATTATATTTTTGAGTCCCATAAAAGAGTTTTTGTAGTTTCATTTTTAAGCCTTTCTGAATATGTAACAGTGGTGGTTGATTAAAATTAAATGTAAATATTTTAAAACTGGTACATTAAAATATATGTTGTGTTTATTATTTTGACTACTCAGTATTTGCTGACATAGGTAGTACATACACATGTATAAAAAGCAGGTCAGTGTGTGATGACTCTGAGTCTTCATGTACTCACCTTCCATGTATAATTCTTACTGACCATTTGTGCCTATTCTAGGTAAGAGGAAGAGAAAACCCCAACCTGAACACCACACACAGAATCAGACCAAAGGATAGCTGAGGAAGAATAAATACATTTATAAGTAACTAGGTAGATAGACGATATGAGATGACAGATGATAGATGATCAGATGAATGGATGGATAGATGGATGGGTGGATGGACTGATGAATAGAGATAAATAGATGATAAATAGATGATAGACAGATAGATAGATAAATATGATAGAGATAAATATAGATGATAGATATGTAGATATAGATAGATAATAGATAGATGATAGATAGATAGATACATATAGATAAATAGATATAGAGAATAGATACATAGATAGATAGTTAGATAGGTAATAGATGACAGAGAGAATGAGACACAAGAATGTTTGAAGAAAATAAAAGAGCATTGAAGTAAAGAATAAAGCATATAACATGGAAAGAGAGGCATAAATGAGAGAGGGGACATTGTTTTCTTAGATATTTCCTTGTAACCAATTTGCCCTGGCATGTTTTTCTCACCTCCTGGAGGAGCAGTATGGATTAGGATACAGAGACTAGGGCATAATTACCTACTATAACAAATTCTGGGCGATCTTGAGAATTTTTTTTTTTTCTCATTTCTCAGGGCAGAAATACAATCAGCTCATTGGTATTTCACAGCATTTTGTGTGTGAGGGGGGGAGCATGGTAATAGATCTGAGAAATTCTTGAATGTGATTTTCTACATACTTTGAATTTTCCCTAAGAAATTATAGAACAGAGACTTCATACATATAACATATTCAAGCCACATTCATGGTTTTCTTAATAATTATGAATATTAAATATTCCTTAGAAAGAACCTAGTTTGAAGAATAAGAATCAATGTCATAAGTAGCTAGAGCAAAACAGAAAAACAACCTGTTTCATTTTACGCACACACAGAATACATATAGAAATACATACATGTAAATGCATTTATATATACAATAGGAAAACTTCCATCTATATACACATATACACACATATATACATGTATTTCATTCATAGGTAAGTTATATATGTCTAATAAAATCTAACAATGCTTTGTTGTTAAAATTTCCCATTAAACATTTACACATTAGATTCTTTTTAAGTTCTAGGAAAAGACTTATAAAACAATATTGCTTTGTTTAACATTTTTTCCACATTTTCACAGTAAAAACTTAATTTTCTGGAAAACATAAAACAGAGTTATTATAGAGTTAGCAGGAAGATTTCTTTTGCCTATTTAGTTCTCTTTAAAAAAATATCCACTATTACCTGAAAAAAGCCTTTAAAATGTCTCTCTTTATTTAACTACATATCTATATGATATCAAATGTTAATCATATCACTCACCCAAATCAACATATTAAACTATTAAATTCAGACAAGGACATGACAATTCAGTTATCTTTATTAAAATATACATACACTAAATCAATTTGTAAAATTGTAAACAAAAACTATAGAGCAATTTTCCATAAATTACTTTTTATTTTGGAAAGTATAGTAATTTTTTAAATAGATATATGCTTTATTCTTAAATCAATAGCCTTACTGTTATCTCAAATTATTGCATATGTGTTTTTTTGTGTGTTTTGATTTATAGTACAGTAAGTATTGATAGATTAAGGCATCATTGTATTTCCATGACCAGATTTCTTATATTTAATTTTAAAAAGGTTGGATTAGATATTTTTCCTCAAATGTAGTCTGAAATATTCTGTAATAGATTTACGTGGAGAACTTATGAAAATACAGATACAAAGACCTGCCCCAGACTCACAGAGTCAGGTCTGTGAAAGAGAGGCCTATCATAGGAGAGACTTTGGGGATTTTTTCAGGCCCATTAAAATTTGAGTGCTGTCTATTAGATGACCTCTGTTAATTTTGCTTCACTCCAAGTTCCAGGTGGGTACACTCCACAGTCCCCAAACCCCCAGCTACTGGAAAGGTAAGCTGAACACCTGGTTACCAAGCCACAAGGCCATTTATACAAGTCTTTGTTTTAGGGTTTGTGGATAACATGGAGACTCCTAGTTAAACTTAAATTTTAGGTAAACAATTATTATTTTTAATGTAAATATGCCCCATGCCATATTCAGGACATATATCTATTAAGAATATATTCACTGTTCATCTAAATATTCTGTGGAACATTTTGTCTTTTTTTTATTGTTGTCTGTGTGCTTTGTTTTGCTAATTTGTTGGGTCTACCACTTCTCATACAGTTCAGTAGCTTCCTCCTAGGTGGTAATAGTCATAAATACATTGATACGATACGGGCAAGTCTTCACTATAAGAATTATTCATTGTATGGGCTGAGGGTCAGAGCAGAGAATGGCTGAACCCAGAAACTTTTTTAAAATCATAGATGAACTTTTGTCCATGATCTCATATCCTTATAAAGCAAACTCTTCTAAACTTTCTCCAGAATTTTGTTGAAAAAACCATCTCTGTGGAGCTCACATGGCTCTGCTTCCAATTCTTGTTTACCTCATTTTAATGCAGTTTTACTCATTTTAAAGCCATTACTATGTTGGCAACAACCTCATTAACAGGAAAATTGGGAGTACAGTATGTGCAATTTAATTTCTATTGATGCTTTTGTTCTTTTGTGTCAAAATTCAACCTTTCATTTTAGCTGCTCTTATATGGTGTGGTTGTAAGAATGTAAACATTCTTTGGCTGCCTCTTCCTTATTTTGTCTGTCTCTCCAGAAGTTCTCAGTGACTTCTGCTCAGGCTGCTAAAATTATTATACCCTCACTATTTCTAAACCTCATACCCTCTTTTCTTCCAACAGTAAAGATTTACCTCAGAGTAATATTGAGTACTCAACAATCTTTTTAACCTTTTTTGATTCAAGTACTTTTCTGATTCAACTTGTTGAAGATAAAAAGACTGTTCCCAAAAGTTTTTGTCTAAGACAGAGGATTCTGCTTATAAAGAGAACTGTCAAGAATAACATAAAGACATATATCAATATAAACTAGCCAATTTACATTTGCTTTTTCTACTGGTCTCAACTACAACTAACTGAATAACCTGTAAAAACCATCTTTTCTTTTTATTTCTTTCTCTGTCATTAGAAGACGGTCCTTATTTTCTAAACCTGGCTTTCTCCTCAAATCTCTTTCATAGTCTATTTCCACTTTGGTAATTTTAATGACCAGGCTTCAACATATAAGGTGATGTTTGGCCTTGTTAAGGGTGCAAATAAGAAACAAGATTTTGACTTTAAACACGAAGTTCCACAATATGACAAAAAGGGACATTCTCTTGACTTTCAAAGGATAAGTTTTCCTTTTATTCCACTAAGCCAAAAGCTGAGACTATAACTTGAATTAAAAAAAAAATAACTAACTAGAACACCTAGTTAATAATTTGTGTTAGAGGTATGTTTATAATTGGTAAATTGTTTCAGATTTTCTCAGGCAATTAATTTACTACCTCCAAAAAAAAGATTTTCCTGTGATATTTTATATTTTCAGGTCTCCTGTTTATATGTTTTTGTGTTCGTACAAAAACAAAATCAAGCTCTCATACTAAATTAGACAGTTGAAAGTAAATTTAAATAGGCCATTTATATTTATCAATATTCTATAAGGTGATTCTCTAATCAAGCTATTATTTCCTCTAAAACAAAAAAATATACATGGTTATTATTTATTGTTGAAGGCATTCATGACAGTTGTCATTATGCAAGCATATTCAATTACCACTTTAGACCTTAAAAAAATAACACTTTTTTTAAAACCAGGTTGCCATTTCTCTTGTCCTATTTTGTTCCCATACTAAAAAAAGGGGGGGGGGATTATAAGAACATTAAAGAGAATTTTGAAAGAAAAACACATACCACATTCATAGCATCACAGAGCAAAGCTATTTGTATTTACCTAGATTGGTTTTGAGTCTTTTTAAAAGACGAATACGTACATAATATTTGTAAACATGTACAATAAAATTTGGTGCATGTTTCAGTTTTCTATATGGTTATTTTAATAATTACATGAGAATATAAAAGTGAATATATTTAACATAATACCTATTGAACAGGTACATAAGTTGATCTTTGAACCTGCAACTCTAAATAAACTTTTTTCCACTTTGTGAAGTGCAAAATGTCTAACAAATTTGATGCCTCAAAATTCATGCAAATATTCTCATTGTTTATTTCTCATTATGTTTTAAACATTTTTATTTTTTATTATAGAAGTGATGCAATGAATGTTAATATTTTTTCTCCATGATTTTTGGGAGACTGTGATTCCTACATTAAAATCTGTACATTAAACTATTGCAAAATTATACCAACTCCTACTGCCACAAAAATAGTTAATAGCACATCTATTTATGATCAAATGATCAGAATTTCTTTTTTCTTTTTTTTTTTTGTAAGATTTATATTATTATTAGAGAGAAGTTATCTGTGTGTGAGAGAGAGAGAACCAGGAAGGGTCCAGAGCAGTCTCCATAATCGTACATCATTAGTTGTGACATGATTTCATTCTATACAGGTGGATGTGGGGCCATTTGGGGTGGGAACTGAACCGGGGGCCCCCAGCATGGGAGGTGAGAATGTTCACCACCAAGCCATCCCGACGGTTACTAGTTGCACCACAGTTTAGCATATGAAGTTGCACTAGCTGGGACAGGGAATCAAACTCAGGAACTAGGGATTATGAGGCAAGTGCTCAACTATTGAGCTTTCCCAGCCTCGCCAGAATTGTCCCGACATCCCCAGAATTGTCTCTTATTAAACTAAATACTGATATTCAATATAACCATAAAATATTATTTATTTTTTAATTATATGTACCTTTCTTTTATTACTAAGGAAGCCAAACGTTTTCCAAAATTTTATTGTTGTTAATTTTTTAATTATTTATTATCTGTGTCTCTGATCAATGTCCATCTTTTTATGTTTTTAAGTAAAGTGATACATTGCCAGGTTTTGGATGGAGTTAGAGAAATAATACAGTTTAGTGGACCATAGAGTGGGTTGGCAGGGTTGGAAAGCTCCAGCAGAGGGATTCGGGGGTCTTATATGACTATTTAGGGGTTTATGGGCTCCTAAACAAAGGAAGCGGTTGTCAGGGATTTTGCCACAAGTGGCAGGTAAGATGACAGCAAGGAAGCAATTCTCATACTAAAGACTTTTTAGACACATTAGCTCATTTATTTCTTGCTGTCCATGAATTTGTGTTTCAGAACTTGGATCATTTAGGAAAGGTATCTATCTTATTTTTTTCTTTTTCTTTTTCAGACTACGCTTCATAAAAGATGCTTGGAATAAAGTATGAAACATGAGAAACCTAAATTTGATGCAGTTGGACACTGACTTTTGCCTAAGAATCTTTTTTTTTTCCCAAAGATTTATTTTAGTTTTTGACAGAGAGAGAGAGAGAGAGAGAGAGAGAGAGAGAGAGAGAGAGAGAGAGAGAAGAGGGAGGGCCCAGAGAAGTCTTCACCATAGATGAACTTTATTAGTTTTAAACATGGCTTTATTCCACACAGGTGGGCAGGGGCTGCACAGGGCAGGAACTGGGCTGGGGGACCTCCCATATGGGGGGCACACCCCAGTTCAGCATGTGGGTCCACACAGGCCGGGGCTGGTATTCGATCCTCGGTCCCCAGGGCTTCAAAGTGAGCGCTTAACCCACTGAGCCATCCCAGCTTCCCCTAAGAATCTTAATCACAAAGTTTATTTCTTACTTGTGAAAAGTGGGGAACACAAAGCAGATTTCTTCTGTTTTCTGACTTTTAACCAGGCATGACAAATGAAGTTTAATAATTAGGCTTTCCAATATCTCTTGGTCTATTGGGAAAAAAAAAAAAAAGAAAAAAAAAGCAACATTAGATAAAATAAATGTATTTAAGAGAGAAGGGAAATTGCTTGCAAAATAAGGTGTAAAACTTTACTTAAAGCTATTTCTACTCATAGCATTTTCTCTGCATACTATAATAAAGTTATGTTGCAGTAATGGGTTGCTTACGGGCAAGCAATTAAGCACCTGCAGTCACTCCGCAGGATGTAGATTTCACATGAATAGCTAGCTATTTTATAAATGAACAAATAGAAACATATACATGTAATGACAAAGGCAAATACTGCTTGGATTGTAAGTTTTAAAATGACAGTTCCACACTTTTTTGAAAATCATTTGTTTCTATATATAATTGGATTCAACTTAGCCTTTTTCGTGTCCCAGATGAAAAATTAATAATATCACTATTATCTTTACAGTACTCTATAGCAATTTAACCAGACTATGGCTAGAATGAGGAACTGCAGTAAGGTACATGGAAGCAGTATGTGAGCAATGCATTTGGTGCACATAAGCATGTGTGTTTTCAGATGTAGGTGGAAGTTTGTTTTCGATCATTCATTCCTTCTTCATAGGTTTGGTGGTCTATCCTCAAACAGCCCTATTACCCCAGCCCAGCTTGTATGTTGTCTGGATCTTGAGTTGTTCCTTGTTTTATTATGTCTTGTGTGGCACTTGGAACTCTTTGCCATTTGCTCAAATTCAGAAACATCTGGTACAGAAACTCAGGTTTGTTATTACTACCTAAGTAAATTGCACACGCTGCAACACCTAACTAAGGCTGATTTCTTCATGGGGAAAATGGAGATAGACATAGTAATCACCTTATAGGTGAGTACTCAGGCTCCCACTCATACAACACGGGGCAATGAGTCTTACCAGCAGAACATTCTTTCTGAGATTCAGCTACTACTTATAGATAGCCCGACCAGATTTACTGTTTTAAACAGGGACAGAAAACAAGGGTACTGTCCCATTTCTAATGGCACTTCTGGTCAGCCTAATAGACTATCACCAGTTAGTAGTAAGCTGCCCTCACACTGGACTCAGGAGGGTGTGTCTTCCTGACTTATGTCTTGGACCCACCTTTCTGCCGCATAGCTGGGCATCAGGCTAGACTGTACAAATTGTGTCATCCAAACCATGGATAACAAAATAAATGAGTTTGTGAGGTTTATAGGAGAGGGTCCCCTAAGCCTTAAGAAGAGCCAAAGTAGACCAGTGAAAGTATGAAGACAATGATGATTTCATTAATTTAGAAAATATGACATCTAGCTCAAAACACATCAAGGTTATCTAAGTTTCCTGATTTGGACATTTCTCAGGTCTCAGATTTTATACAAATAGTGCATTAAAATAACACTGAAACTTTAGCAGGTATAATTGTAGCAGAGAGAGCCAGGGTTTTGTCAAAAGTTGTATCTGAATTTGAGTATAAGGCACCATTAGCTTTCAGACTTTTGAGAAACTGCTTAGTCTCTCAAAGATCATGGCTCCCATTGGTAAAATAATGATAATCGTGGTACTGACTTCCGAGTCTCAGAAGCAGCATCCATTTACTTAGATTATCTGGGACACAAATAAGTTATTAATAAAATATTAAGAATAATATTGAAATAAGTAGGATATGAAGTTAAGAGAATGAGAGAAGGTGACAGATGAAATTGAAGGTCTCCAGAGAGATACACATTGGTTTCTAAAGACAAATTTATAGTAACCCAGAAAGGAATCAAACTGGATCATTTTTATAAAGGTTTGGAATGTTCTTCAGTCTTCCAAACTTCCCCAAAGATATTTGTCAAAATCTATGCAAGAAAATTTCTCTGAATTCCTTAACCTTGATAAAAGAATTTTCCTGATTTACTGTGTTAAAATTGAAGCCAGATTTATGAAGGGATAACCTAAGCACTTTGCTATAAACTATAACTCACTTTCACATTAGTATAACATTTGTGGTTGGTTACTGCTTGTAGCTTGTTTAAGAGATTTATTTCAAATGATATATTTGCTATATGGTATAAAAATTTGATTTTATTTCAGATAAATATAAACTTTGTGGTAATTTCTATATTCAATTTCTATTCTGGTTTCTGTTAAAATGAAAAATTATTTCTAAAGAAAACCCCAGATATAGGTTCATACAATTTTGACTTGTGATTTCCAAGCATTCAACCAAAAGTAGACAATTCATTTTACTTCCCCCCAAAGCCTAAATTTTAGCCCAAACTCTCTGCTGAGACATGAGCATTAAACAGAGTATGAAGTATTTTTCACATATTTTCTTTGATTGCATGTGTAAGACAATACCAAATAAAATGAACTACATATTTTCTTTAGAAAACATACAAACCAATGATTTTAACAACCTGTTGGAAGATTACCTCCTACACTTGGATTTGCTGTGCTATTCCTCACATAAAAGGCATACAGAGTTCATTTTCCACAGGAATCAGAACATGTCTCATTCCCACAAAAGACAATTACAGCCAATGTCAACGCACCTAGTCTTTGCTGCTTCCCAAAAGAATTTAACAGAAGTGGGAGAGATTAATGAAGTAGAAGCTCATGTTATATCACAGGCACTCAAAAAATTTGCCAAGTTTAAAGTCAAACTAGGAATTGACATTAAACCTTCAAAAGTCAATTGTAAAGAATGGGATAGCAACTAAAATTCACAGCAGCTTAAAATGTTAGAATCCTAATAAATGTTCAAGGAGAGCATATAGTCTAAGAGAGTCGACTCATTCCAAGGTTATCTCCAATTTCATAGAAACATTTCTATTCAGTTCTTATATAAAAAGTGGAGAAAAAGAGAGACATTTTAACAATTCACATAAGAAATTTTACTCCTTTTTAATGATTGTAAAAGCACTTATATTTTTTTTGTCAAGTTTAATATTATTATTATTTTTATTGTTTTTGACAGAGAGAGAGATACAGAGAAAGAGAGAAGGGGGAGGGCCCAGAACAGTCTCCATAGTTGTACATTATTACTTTTTCCACATAGTTTTATTCCACAAATGGAAGCGGAGCTGCACAGGGCAGGAACTAGGCCGGGGTCTTCACCCCTGTGAGAACCAAACTGGGGGCACTCTCCAGTTCAGCATGTGGGTCCACATGGGCCGGGGCCGGGATTTGATCCTTGGTCTCCAGGGCTGCAAAGTGAGCGCTTAACCCACTGAGCCATCCCGGCTTCCCCAAGTTTAATATTCTAATTATGAAATGCTGAGAGTCATTGTAGTAAAGGTGGGATTGCAAAATGTATAAAAACAGCAAATAACATACTGGGCCCTAAATAAAAGCACCACAACCAAGAATACTTATCGTTTTCCTGCTTGTTCATTTCCTGCCAACTCCCATGACATTGAATAAATACATCTTAGCCTACTAGAGCCACACCTACCTCACTGATAGAATATTAGTCATAGCATTTTGAGGTAGTCACAACACAAGTCAGATGTAGCAAGAGCTGCATTGGTAACATTGCATAGAAAGTTGATATTTCAACAATATCAATAATTTCAATAAAGTGAGATAGGAAAACTTTAGATTGTCATAACAATTACACGTTGCTCCAACACCAATCCCACTCCCCAAAATTCTACAGCAATTAATCCCCTTCTGTGATCAAAGTTAGGGTGCACTATAAATACACTCATGCACATTTAAGAGTATGTTCACTCCCCACAGTATAGTAGGGATTTTCAGAGATACTGCAGGGAGGCTTGCTGCACCCCTGCATTCTACAGACCTGTCTACATGGAGGTTGTAGTGTAAAGAGTTACAGAAATTGACTAGATCAGAACTGAGACTTCTTTGAGGATGGAACTATGAGCAATTGTTGGATAAAAAAATGAAGAACCTTCTGCCAATAGTGATAAATGCTCCGTCAAGGATGTGGCCCTTTAGCACACATAGGCAGGGACAGACCAGCCTCTCAGCGAAGCAGTGAGCAGAACCGAGAACAGCTGCATGCCTGAGATGTTTCAACTACATCTGGCTAGAGAAGCAGAGCTGAAAGGTAAAAACTGTATCGGACTTACTAATAATTTACTATGCTGCAGGCATTATCCCAAACTCATTAAAAATATTACCTATAATCACCTTCATAACAATCTCTGAGATAAAATCTATAATTACTCATATATTATGGATGAGCAAACTGAGGCACAGAGTGGTTAAGCAACTCACCCAAGGACACAGAGCCAGGAAACAGGGGTGCTCCGGTTGAAAACCAGGCACTATGCCTCCAGAGTCAGTGCCGGGCTTCAATCACAGTGATAAGTGCTTGCAGAATGTGAAACGGAGCCCTTTGCTTCAGTTTCAGCTGAGACTTCAATAGAAACAAATAGAAATAAACTGAAAAGAAAACAATGCTAGGGCCCCTGCATTCCAAGGAGAGGCCCTGAGCAAACATTCTCATCAGCTCAGGTGTACTAGGACATGTGGCAGTAAAGAGTGACCTTCTTTCCAATGGCTCGACCACAAAGGATGGTTTTTACTCAAGCTCCATGGCACAAAGTATGAGACTAGAATTTTCCTACAGCATCTCTACTCCGAGACCCAGGCTGGTGGCAAGAACTTTACCCAGTACTTTGCCACAGGTCACATCAGAGAGGAAGGCCCAGGGAGGTTTGGCACTCCTGCCCACATGTGCTACTCATCACTTCTGCTTCTAACTTATTGGGCAGAGCTAATTGTGTACCCTGCCAAGCAGAGGAGCTGAGGGTCAACCCTGACACGTGCGTGGACGGGTGAGGAGAAAAAGGAACCACATGGAACCAGTTGGTAAGAATATTGTGCGAATTGCAGTAAATATCCCCACTGATAAGGTAGCTTAAAATTCCTTTTTAAATACTTGACTTCTTACCTACTCGATGATTTAAAAGTGTCCAAGGGAAACAACCAAGTAAATTGAGTTTGCTGAGAAAATACCCTTAGTTTTTATTTATTTTATTTTTTTGCAGTATCCTGGAAATTTCCGTACCCCTCCTCCATAGAGAGAGTCAGAAAAGGCACACCCTCCTCATCTCAAACTTAAGGGACCAATTGCAGAGCTTGGGTTATACACTCTGGAATTCGGAAACCTAAGGAACTAAGGCCAGAATCACTGTTGAGCAATCCCAAAAGTTAGGCTAACTCACTTCACTCACAGAGTAGCTGGCACCTGCATCAATTATGGGCCAGCATAAAATATCCTGATGAAGAGAGGGAGACAGAGAGATGGAGACAAACAGACAGAGACGAGGAGAAAGACAGAGAGACAGAGAGACAGAGACAGAGAAAGGGGAGTACAAGAGCAAGCAAGTCATTCTAGACTGCAAGCAGGTCCAACCTGTGGCTCAGGATGGCTTTGAATGTGGCCCAACACAAATCCTTAAAACATGATGAGATTATTTAGCTCCTCAGTTATCGTGAGTGTTAGTGTATATTATGTGTGGCCCAAGACAATTCTTCCTCTTCCGAGGTGGCCCAGGGAAGCCACAAGGTTGGATACCCCTGCTTTAGAGCCTTATTCAAGTGGCTTTCACAAGACAGCCGCCTGGAGGGGGCGACAGGACCCCATGAGAGCGAGGTTATGTGGAAATGGTGAGAACAGAAATCAGCAGTGTGTGTCTCATCATCAGAGAGCTCTCCAGAAATAGGAGGAGTTCTGTAGAGACAAAACAGCACCCCCACACCCCAAAACGGACGGCTTTAAAGCTCTACCTAGGCCCGAGAAACTTACTTTAGCTCTTTTGCACACTCCTCACTTCTGGCTGCAGAGTGGATGAAACATGGCTCCTGATTTGGGAGGAGGTGTTGGGGTGGAGGGAGTCGGGGGAGCTCGCAGGGTAGAAAGCAAAGAAGGGAAGCCGCCCGTGTGCATCTCTTCTACTGCAGGTTTCCTACCTACGCCAGGCCCGGGCTTTGGGAGGGATTGGCAATGAGAGGGGAGAAGCCATGGATGGAGTATAAATTCTGGGGAAACTTCAGCGTTGTTTTTCTAACCCTGAGCAGGACATAGTCATTACAAAACTGAGGCTGCTTGGCGACTCTAGTTAAGTGGGAAACATTGATCCTGGGAATCACAGAGAATCTAGGAGTCCGCCTGTGCTTTCATTCACCAGCAGGGGAAGAACTAGCACCCCTGGAAAAGTTTGCATTCGTTACTTCTTGATGAATTCTACAAGTTTCCTTCTTCCACGTATCTTGAGTACATGGACTCCAACTCTTCTCTCCCACTAGCAGATCAGTTAGTTTTCTATCTTGAGGTCTCTTGCCCCTTGCTAGATCTCTCACCCTTGTGGGTGCTTTCCTCCCAGAGTTGGACACCAGGATCCCCTCGAACACCCATCTGAGCCTTACTTCTTATCCCAGCGTCTCGTACCAGGGGCCAGGCTGCTGCCGAAGCTCCCACACACATATCAGGTTGCTCTCCCATGTGGCCACCTTTGTCACCACTGATGGGGCCCAAACCCATGTGCTTGGCTGTCGTCTCCAAGTTAAGTCCCTTCTTACCTTCTGTGGACTTCATGCTCAACCTTGGGTCATCAGTAGGCCACCGTACTCTTCTAAGTCTTCTTTGCCTGGCCCGCCCTAATGCTTTGGATGAAAATTGTTCAAGAAAAGAAAAGAAGAGGAGTGGAGCAGGCATAAGAAGAAAAATTCTCATTGATTATTTTTAAGTATCTTAACTGGTTCTTTGAAAACTAAAACCTTACTGAAATCAAGAAAATAATTTTGGGTCTACATTTAAAATAAACTCCTTGGGCTTTCCCTAGATAGGTCAATCAATCTCATACAGTTAAAACATCTAGGTTTGCTTAGGAATTTGGAGAGAACAATTGAAAAAGTACATTTATTTCTGTCAGCCTAAGTTTTATAACCTCTTTTGATGTTCTTAGGATATTTGTGAGCAAGATGGCCCCATTGGCAGGAGTCATTGTATGTCACAAGAAAAAGTAATATCATTAAGTTAATAGACCCAACTAAGTTCCTGGCCTTACAAAGGGGCAACTTCTTTCTCTGGGACTTCTTTTTAAAATTTGTAGAGAGAAGATGTTAGACTGATGGTCTCAGAGAACTTTTGCATCATTAACATTTTTTGATTTGAGGATCAAATAAAAAACAGTTTATTTTCTTTCTCTAGACTACTTTTTTTGCAATTAGGTACATTGTCCAGTAACAATGAATTCCTTGTCTTACTTCCTAAAAAGCCCACTGAAGAAAGCACTGTGGCCCAGAGAACAAGCCACTTTGCATTTCCGTGAGAAAGCTTTTAAGCACTAAATTTCTATGTGTATTATTTACTTTAACTTCCCGTCTTTCACGGAACCAGTCATGCCCTTTGGATCCTAACTTCTCCATCAACTATGAGAACACTTTTATGTGGTTAGTTTTAATGTTTGAATGTAAGGCAATAAGAAAAATGTATTTTAGGTTTTCCTTTTTTTAATCCTGGGATTGTTTTTAAAGTTTGGATTTCAATGTGATCTGATATCAGGTTTATTGAAATTGCAAATCTAGTCATGCTCTTTATAGTGAGGTGGTCATCAGTTATTTTTAAGATTTAGTCTTAAAGAGGCAGGATTCTTTATTGTTGTAATAGGAGTCTGAAGCAAAGGGCATCAAATTGTTTTTGAAAGGAAAGCTATCTGTATCAAAGAAGTTAGTAGCAGAAAATATGTTCCTCTTTAAGTAAGACATATCCCCTTTGTTTTAGATTTGGGATTTCCAAACTGTTGAAAAACAAAATTTTAATGAGTAAATTTGAAGATCTGATTAGCTTTGAAAAGTTTTCATGGTTAGGCAGCATGTGATCTAGTGACTAGAAGGGCACTATGAACGAGGTGTTGTACAAAAGGGACAGTTTTTACAGGAAGAGGGTGAGGCAAGGGAGCTACTAACAAAAGGAAGGATTATTTTGTGGTCTCTGAACCGTGCTTCTTTTGGTGAAGAGAACTGGTAGAGTTTTGATCGTGCATAACATCTCTTCTTACTATGGCCTGTGTGACAGATTCTCTTACAGGTTCTTGACCTGAAAATTTCATACTGGCTGATTAAGATTATGTTTCTGGCAGAATTTGAAACTGCAATTAGACCAGATATTAAATGTAAGTTGGATATCATAGACTTTTAGTCTAAGTGACACCTTTTGTGCCTGTGTTTAGTTGTTATTGTTCTTAACAAAATTAATCAACAGTTGTCTGTGTGTATGGATAAGGTTAAAGAGATATGAAGGCCAGAACAGAATATTTACCATTCATAAGGGAGAGGGCTCACTTGTAGAGTCAAATTCAATGCAATTGGAACACAAGTAACCCAATGGCGATAAATGATCCCAGGGCCCATCCACATTAACAGGAAGTTCAGAGACACTTTTGGATGTTTGTATATACATCAAAAAAGTGCTTCAGGAATCACACCTGCATTCCTTTCACTTAGAACTACATATCAACCTCAGCGTTAAAGCACGTGTTTTTAGTCTATTTATTCATTAGATTTAAATTTAAATACATACTTTGGGGAAAAAATAACTGCATGAGCACCGTTACCATGTGACTGCCACTGAATCTAATGCGATCTCAGTGTTCACACGCTGACTACTGGCGCTGTGGGGTCTCCCGCACTGGGGTTTGGAATTTGGGAAATGTGTGAAACTAAACAAAATGTACTGGGGTCAGGCTTTCAAAAGAAGATCTGTATTTATTAGAACAAAGTGATGTTTCATACATGGAGCAACAACGTCTTCTCTTTTCTTTTCCTGCTCCAAACCCCCTACTGCCAATGTGGAAGCAAATTCTTTGAGCTATTTAATGGAACAAAAGGCAGCAGCAGACTAATGGCTAGAGATTCCGAAGGCCGGTCTAGGTAATTAACTGCCCTATGTGCTGTAAGAACATGGAAGTGTATTATTCGACGATGGTTTTGAGGACCCTAAATATCCTTTCTGACTTCTGAGTGGATACATTTGATTTCTGCATGTGTGGGTGTTTTAAAACAAATGAAAATCTTACTTGTAGCTTCAGTCATTTCTGTAAAAGACATTTATATGTTTTTAGCTTTAAAATGAATAAAATGCTTTGAATGTACGCATTATCAAATATGAGTCTGCTAAGTTAGACTATCCATAAGTATGTCTCTACTTCAGAAAACAACAACAACAACAAAAAAAAACCAAAACGCTTTTTAAGGAACAGATACCAAACTCCAATCCCTACCTAGAACCATTGTGTCAAAATCTATTTAATTTGTGTATAACTGGGATTTAATCCCTACTGGTGTGCTCGCTTTCTTTCTGTCTATTCTAATATTTACCTATCAATGGTACTACTGTGGATAGAATCACGCTTAACTTCCCAGAGAGAAACACCAAACTATCTTATAAGACACAAACACTCTTAAGCACAAGGCAACGTGCTGCCTCATGCAATAGCACCACAGGGAGTCTGAGGTAAAACTGGTTCTAAACAATCAGAACAAGAGACATAATCCAACCAGGATTTCCCTCTTTTTCCCAATCTCTGCTTTTCCCTGCAGTTTGACATTACCCCCTCCCCCCCACACACTCTCCTACCCCCTGCAGATCGGCCTCTTTCAGTTTCCCAGATTCTCTGATAAATCCCCCAAGCTCAATCATCACATACATCCTCTTGGAATGTGATAAGTGGCAGGGAATTATCCTAATCGTACATGTGCTACCACCGTGAACCCAAAGTGAGAGTTTTTAGGAGACGCAGATCCCTGGGAGTTGGGTCTGAGGATCGAAGCCGTGAGTCCCCCTTGGCACCAGAAGACTGGGGAAGGCCAGAGGCTGGTGGTACAGTGGTGGTGGAATGCGGGAAAGTGAGGATAGTGGGCCCATGTCTCTCACTCCCATGGGGTCACATGGTGGAGATACCCGCGTCCTTCTCATCTGCGAGGAAACAGCCTGGAGCAAAGACCCCATGCCTCATGTGACAGAACTGCCTGACCCATGCAGAGAGGCTGTGGACATAGAAGGATGAGCAGAAAACTCTCACACAGCTCACACGTGTGCTCTTCGCAAGCGGTCCTAGACTGAAGGTGTTCCCAGCCAGGGGAAGACGACAGAACACCAGTGACAGACAAAGCAGGCGTCTCTTTCTCCAATTCTTTAACAGCCGTCCTAAAACTGGACAAGGTGGGACAGAAAAGGCTGTGAGTCGAGCATGACCTACGACCAAAGGAAAACAATCAACAGAATCTTAATAATAACTTCCAAATTGGCCTTGGCAATTTTACTCCCAGTAAAATTGGCAGAAAGTCGTGGAGTGATGGATAGACCAACCAGATGGGCCATTTTAAATGGGACAGAAAAAAATGGTGCCATCCCGTTCAAAACAGTACGTCTCTTCAGCCTCGTTGTGGAGTTTGCCTAAGAGGTTGTTAAAGGAGGGGAATGAATATAAAGCAGAGAGGAGTTGAAGGCAGTGATTGAAGCATAAATGAGTGAGACTCTTGTGTGTGTCCTAGTGTGACTGTCCCAGACACTGGCTTTAGAAACATGTGAATGATCCCACCCTCCCTCTTCAGAAGCTTTGATGCTTAAGTCTTTGATGGTCACCAGCAAACATGATCTCTGCCTATTCCTTTAGTTCCAATTAAGAAATCCTTGAAATAGATTCTGACTGGCCCACCTTCACGTAAAGATCTTCCTCAGTGCACGGCGTATGGTATGTGTGTAGGCACCCCCATGTCCTCTCACCTGTTTGGAATTGGGACACCTTCCTCCAAATGAAGAGACTGTTTGTCCCTAAGATAGGAAGCATTCTGAACAGATGAAACAATAAACACTCTCGGCATATACCCAGAAGAGACCACAATTTCTGTAGTGAAGTAATTTCAATATGCAACACTCCTACCTTCAAGATCTTTCCTTTATTTCAGTTCAAGCGGTTTTCTCTAGTCTTTTTGTCAAATCTTTTTATACAAGTCCTTTTGCTTCTATTCACAAGCCTTTATTTGTTGAAACAAGTTGAATTATTTAATTAAAATGAAAGATATCTCATGGAAACCATTTATTTTCTTTCTCTTTAGGACTTTTCTGAATCTTTAAAATTATCCCAGGGGAAGCCGGGATGGCTCAGTGGGTTAAGCACTCACTTTGCAGTGCCGGGAACCAGAGATCAAATCCCGCCCCCGGGGCATGCAGAACCATATGCTGAACTGGGAGCTCCCCCAGTTCAGTTCTCTCTCTGTCTCTGTCTCTGTCTCTGTCTCTGTCTCTCTCTCTCTCTCTCTGTCAAAAATAAAAATAAATTAAAATATATATATATTAAAATTATCCTAAGATTGATTATCTTAAATTTGGGGGGGGGGCATAATTTTTTATTTTTTACTTTTTCTAGAATATTTAGTTTCTCATTAAAACTGTAGGGCCATGATATAGGTCATGCATACTGATAGAATGTATGTGTCTGAGGGCTGTCTGGAAAAAATATCCAACCATTTTTCATATGACAAGAACAGTTACATGACTGGATACTTTCTAGAGAGAACCCTTATATATGCACATGCATATACATGCACAAGATCTGTCTGGGAAGTATCTAGACATCTAATGTGAAAAATAGAGACATTTATGGCTGATTTTTTTCTGGGCAGCCCTCATATATTTGTTCATGCATATATTAATATTTACACACATTCACAAACATATGTAGCACAGTTTGTTCTATGTACCAAGCAAATAGAAGAATTAGATGTGAAATGTAATAGATATTACATACCATAGTTTGCATTTTTAGGTTTTCTGGTTTCTTCTTGCTGGTTTCATATTGAAGAGTTTTTGGTGATTCCATATTGCTTAGAAATGTTTGCTTTATTTGTATTATTCTATATTGCTTTACATTTAATTACTCTATTTATCTGTTATATTACAGGTCAGGTATTATGTTGAAACAATTCTTTGGCAAATGGTTTCTCTTATTGTTTATCCGAGTCACTTAGAAATCCAACATTAAGGACTATATAGAAATCATCTGAAAGAATAACTCTAATTCCAGTTTCTAAAGCCATCCTAAGGTTGAGAGTAAAAAATACTCATTTCTTTATTTCATGCCAGGTTCATTCATTCCTATTAGTAAGATTGTTTTTTACGTGTTAAATTTATTGGGTGACATTGATTGATAACAATTACATTGTTTCCAAGTGTACAATTCCACATGACATTGTCTATTCATTGCACTATGTGCTCACCACCCAGAATCAGCTCTCTTCCCATCACCATAAGGTTTTCTTAACACCACTTGAATTGTTTGTCCCATTTTCACATCCAAGGGCCACATGCTGTCCTAAGTGAAGCTCCTCCCTTACTGGCAAGACCGACCTTCACAATGCAGCTTTTGAAGGTTCAGCTCTCCATACCATTTCTCTCACAGTGACTGGAAAAAAGAATGACTTTTCTTCGTTGCCACCTTGTCCAAACACATCATTTCAGGGAACGTTTCCACTTTTCCAATCCATAGGCTTTTGAACTAACAATGATTCACAGGCAGTTGGATTTAATCATCTTGCATTCTACAGCTTTCTCAGCCTTCAGTATATGAGGGCTGCTCAAAAAGTATTCAGCCATGTAACTCTTCTGGTTATATTGATAATGGCTGGATTTTTCTGGACAGCCCTTGTATAGACTGTGATAAACACCATCAACATGGATTAAACTCCAAGAATGCGAAGAAGCAAGGATTTTTAACAGTTTTCTACCTGATTGCTTTGATATAATTCCTAGTATACCCCCATGTGGAGATAGGTCCTTCATAAATGTTTGGGAATATTCCTGACTCAGTACTGTAAGTGCAGGTCACCAGAGTCATAAAATGATAGAGCTGGATGTGTCCTTATAAATCAGACCTCAGCTCTTTGACTTTTCAGAAGAGAAAGTAAAGGTCATACATGCGAGTTAAAAAAAAAACCAACTTTTTGGAAACCACCTGCTGGCAGAAGCAGGACCGGGGGAGAGATATGTTCACTTTCATCCAGAGCACTGAGTGAGGAGAAAATGAGGCAATTTGTCTCTTGCCTTTGCTAAATTTATGACATAAACATCTCGATGCTGTGGTAGAAACTGAAAGGCAGATAAGACTTCCAATGGACCCCATTCCATGAATGTGTGTTGAATAAATTACAATGAAAGAATGTTTATTTCTTTAAATACCTAAGTTTCTGTCCCTAATTCAACTACCCTCACAGCAGTGTGTGTTTCAAAGAGCTAGTAGATCTGTGGCTTTGTCACTGTGCTGCTTCTCAGAAGACGGTCACAACCGAGTACAGTAGAGTACCGTATTTAAATGTCTTCCTAAAAGAGGTCTAGAGAGGCAGTGATGGTAGATTGTGCAGGTGAAGGGACGACCGCCTGTAACTAACTGTTTTGTATCCAGCCTGGCCCTCTGCTGTCTATTTTCCACTCGTTTATTTTCTTATTTCCAACAAGGTTCTCTTTCCTGCCATCTCATCCCTAGTCTACCCTCATCACAGCTATTGCTTTCCAGGAACTCTACTTCTCTCTCCTTCGCCTCCTCTTTGGTTTTGTTTCTAAGTCCTTTTCACTTGACTGATTTAGAGAGATCTTTAGATTCTAAACTCCCTGAAGGCAGGGACCAAGATGCTCGAGTTTCTGATACCAATGCAGATTCTGAACCCCGATAGGTGCCTATACCAGCTTTTCAGATGAATGAATAGCTAATAGAGCACAAGAGTTTTAGAACTCCATATGGTCATCCCCCTTATACTGGTAATTTTGTGCTCCACAAACAGTTCTGACCAGTAGCCGCATGTTATATGAAACATTTGGACTTATAACTCAATAGATAAGGAAATATTTACAACTCAATAATCCTTCCCCACCCAATTTTGATACTTATTGGGCAGGAGGTAGAAATAATGTATGTGGTTGTTGGTAGTGGAAACTTTTAGAAAACACATTTAGTTCAGACTGTCATTGATGAGAAGGGTGGTGTCTGGAGTTATTAAATGCCTGTCCTCTTGGACCCAGCAGCCAACAGCAGTATGAAGACTTCTTCCCCCCACATTAATACTCTCCCTCCATTTCATAACAACTCAAGACATTCACTGTGAGCTATTTCTTATATATACTCAACGTTGACATTCTCCCTATTTATAAAGCATTTCAGGATTTCTGGAGTTATCTCATGAAAGTAGATCACATTTGCTTGTGCCTTGAGAGTTTTGAAGCACATCTTCAAATCTCTAGAAGGTTGCTCTTTGTTGCTTTGTGACCCGGTGATGGCTGATTGCTTCAATCCTCTGAGAAGCCCACAGAGACAAATGGCTCAGTGCTTCTTGGGCTCTCCAGCTTGCACTAGACCAGATAAAACATGTCTGTACCACAGGTTAAACCTTAACAGACAGACTCCCTGAAGGATTACACTATGCTGTTTCCACTAGAAGGGAAGAGATTTTAGATATGAACGCACATTAAGAGTTGAAAAGTCTTTTAGTGAATAGAAGCAGAACAGGTTCAGAGCTCTAACAAAACCCATCCAGCAGCGGTTTCACAGAAAGGTACCCAGGATATTTCAGAGTATGACACAAATGTAATACATGATTTTCAAATACAAGGATCACTCTGAAAATTACTCTACAAGAGGATGAAAAGCTAAAGATCACTTTGTGTCATACCTGATACAGTCTACCGGTACTTTTGATGACAACTAAAAATAGATTTTCAGTGGATACAAAAATTAGCCAAAGGAACATTCCAATATTTTTATTACTCAGATACTCATCTCATGCATTACTTTCTCTCTGAACTCTTTCTAACACCCACTTCCACTTTGAAATCTTCATTGTTCGTATTGTTATAATAATCCCCCCAAATATATATTTGGTGACAGGAGTTGAACAATACCCTTCCTCATACTAGAATATAAATTATTTTTGGTTATTAGCTAGATGTCCAGTGCCTAAGAACAGTGTCTGTCTAAAAGCATACACTCACTAAAGTTCTTTGAGTGAATTGTGTTCTATAATAAACAGACAATTTTGTAACATAGAAAAGTTCTTGTTGGAGTCAATCAGCATGATAAAAACCCTTCCCAATCTCCTCCCACCAAGAAAAAAAAAAAAAAAAAAAAGGCCCAGGCTCCAAATAATTCTTTTCTGTCTTTTTTTAAAACAGCTCTTTTGCTGCATCCTTCTTTTTATAAAAAAATCTTTTCGGGGACTCAGGATGGCTCAGCAAGTTGAGTGCTCACTTCACATCCCTGAAGTCCAAGGATTGAATCCCGACCCTGGCCCGTGTGGACACATATGCTCAACAGTGTTGTGCTTCCCATGGGGTGGGGGGAAAAGGGACAGTTCCATTCCTGCCTGGGTGAGCTCCCATGTGGGAGGCCCCCCAGTTCATCTCCCAGCTCATGGGGGCGTGCCTGTCATGCGGGAGGTTCCCACCCTGGTTCCCACCCTGCTCGGCTTTGAGCTCACCTGTGTGGAATAAAACTATGTTGAAAAACTAATGACATACAACTATGGAAACTGCTCTGGGCCCTCCCCCTTCTCTCTCTGTCTCTCTCTCTATCGCTCTCTGTTAAAAATAATAAAATAAATCTTTTTAAATTTTTTTTCATTCTGCACACCCCCTTTGAGTACCCTTCTAACTAGATGGGATGCTGCCCAGTTCATGAATTGCTTCATAAAGTCGGTTGATCTTCAGATTTACACGGTTGAATTTCATTAACATCTTAAATGGAGGCAATTTGGAGCTGGCAGTGCACACAGGATGCTGAAGGCAGAGAACAGGGTGATGGTTTTATAAACTAAGAAGCACACCGAATTACCAGCAGACCAGCAGAAGCTAGCAGAGAGACCCAGAACAGATTTGCTCTGTAGCTCTCATGAGGAACCAACCCTACCAATGTCTTGATCTTAGACTTCTGGTCTCCAGAACTGTGAACTATGTTCCAGTTGTTCTAAGCCACTAGCTTGTGGCACTTTGTTACAACAGTCTTAGAAAATGAATATACTTGCTGATGAAAGTTTTGTGCTTAAAATATCATTATTCAATTAGCACTTCTCTAGATAGCAAAGGAACAAATGAGTTATTTGTACTTGAGCTGTCTCAATGTATATAGAAATCCAGCCATTGGATGTTTCAGTTTCCTTAAGACAAGTCATTATTTAACCTATCTGAAAATGCAGGATCTATGGATTCCACTCATGTTAGTCTATTTATATGACAGTACTTTCAGGGCAACATAGTACCTTCTCATCTGCCTCAATATGCTGATTGGTTATTCCCTCCCGAGTGTACAAGGAAAAACCCATTGTCTGAGTAACCTGCTGATTTTAGAATCATGCTATTAATCATTTTCTGCCCTCTGCATTCCCCAAATCCTGGCTGGAATAACACAGAATTGTAACTCTCAATTCTTTATGTAGCTAAGCATCCTCCCCTTTCTTTCATATTCTGCCTAGAAAAAGAACACAGCGTGTCGTGGCAGCTTTCTTGAACTTTGTCCTTATAAAGCAGCATGTTTCTCTTTGTAAAGAATTACTCACCTGGATTACTTTTGCAACTAGAAACTCCCTATTGAATTTTAATGGGACAAATAACATAACAGTACATGGTTCTACTTATCTTTTCCACAAATAAACTCTACAACCTTATACTAGTCACTTACATTCTAACGGTTCTGGATTCTTCAACAGTAAAACATATATAGAAAGGTTTGGGTCAAATTACCTTTCGGTAATAATACTTTCAACTCCAACTTTTTAAAAAGTTTACATGAGCGATTTATCCATTCATCCATTCAACAAATGAATACTGAGTGCCTGCTATTTCTAGGATGCCATTCTCACAGAACTTGCATTGCAGTAGAAAAGACACATAGTAAATATAAAAATATATCCATCCACAACATTAGATAAATATAAATTGCATATGTACAATGTAATATCACGTAATATAATGCAATGCAATATAATAATATAATACAATACAATGTGATACAATGCAATGCAATATAACATAACGTAGCAAACATAATGTAACACAACATAATGTCATGTAATAGAACATAATGTAACACAATAAATATAAAACATAATATAATAGTGCAGTGATGGTAATGAGAAGAGGGTGACCACTTCAACTTGGTGGACTGTGAAAATGTCTCTAGGAAGACAGGTGACATAGAAGCTGAACCAAATGACAAGTTGGAAACCACATGGGACGATTTCAGGCTGAAGGGGCACTGAGTGCAAAGGTCCAGTGACCAAAAGGAGCTTCCATGTTCCAGGAGCCTGAAAAGAGTCCATGTCACCAGGAACCAAGGAAGACACAGGTAACATGGGGTTGGAGAGGTCACAGTGGCTGGACCACAGAGAGCCCTGCAGGTCTGCAGCTTTTGAGAAGGAGGTTGGATTTTGCTTTTGGGTCCAGGCAGTTAGGGGACTTTTGATCAGAGAGTGATGCAATCTCATTTATTTCAGTGATCGTAATCAAGGCCTCTCTCGCCCAAATGAGTTCTCAGGCAGAAAGTATGGATTTCTTTCCCCTTTTTCTTTTTGTTGCTCTGGGTTTTTATTACGTTCTCTTTTGTGTTCTTTCTCCTTATCTTTCAATGTTCTTTTTCTTTTTCTTTTTTTCTCTCACATTACTGATTTCTAAATTTATTTTTCTCTCCCCAACCCTCTCCCCACCCCCACTTTTTTTGCCTTCCTCAGACAGCACCTGAGTCATATTATGTCACAGGTTATTTTAATCGAAGAGAAAGATGAAAGCTGCAGACCCCACTAGGGGTCACTTCTGACCCACTGATGAGTTCCTGATCCTGCAGTTTTGTCTCCAGTTTGTAGCCAACCCAGGAGACACTGATTCTCTCATCTCTGTCTTTGTCTTCCTTCATGACCCCCCAAGGATCCAAGTCAAGGGCATTGTAACACACTTCCTCCCTGGACCCACGACACCCCAGGAGCCAGACAGGCTACCCAAACAGGCCTGTCCCAGGAGCGCTCTTTGTTTGGAGTTGATTGGCACTCTTAAGCCTGGAACTTGGCTCGTTGACAAAAGGGGCATCATTCTGTAAAGTGGAATGTCACCCGGAAAGGCAGTCATTGTGTGCAGAATTCCTGGGCTGTCTGTCTGCTACTTGCCACCAGCCCAACAGACAGCCTTCCCAGTGCTTCCTTCAATTGTCTTCATAGCCAGAGGTCACTACCCACTTAAAGACACACAGGCTGCCCTGAGCCTTCTGCTGAAAAGGGATCCTTCCTGTGACTTATTTCCACCTTGGTCACTTTAGAACTGAGAGTTTTGTTCATTAGAGGAATTTTATTATTTTACAAGGCCACTGGAGTTATCAAGGACAAGGGGGTCCCTTTGGCACTCTTCCCTTGGACATTTATCTGCATATATTTAAAAAATTTCATGCACACTGTCTATATGCACACATATATCTGTCATGATCCCTGAAGTGAAAAGATGAAGCTCACCTTTATACACATCTCACTCCACAAGTTGACTGCGGATGCCTTGGCCAGATCAAGAGAGCGGCAGTTCTGTTCCTGTTACGTGAACGAGGGTGTTAAACTTGGTAACCTGTAAGATTGTCTCCTGCTTATTTCCCCCATATCCAAATTGCTTTTTTAAAATCAAATACATATATTCTGGAAAGCCTGGACCAAATTATCATTATTTTAGTTACCTGGCAAAAATAGATTCACATGTCAAATTAAATATATCTTTCTTCATTTTACACTGTTTTACAGTCAACCATGTGCTTCCAACATGACTCTCCCTACATTTTACATTTACTAGTTATCTCATGTTATGAACAAGAATTCCAAGTCTCAGTAAGATAAAATATTTTCCCATAAGTTACATGTCTAACATGTAACAGATCAAGGACAGGGTCTAAGAGCTCCTGAATAAAGTACAAATATAATGTTCTTTGCTCTACAACAGGGTCTGCAAGCTCTTTCTGTAAAAGACCGAATAGCAAATGTTTTAGGTTTTGTGAGTCACATGTTCTTTTTTACAACTACTCACCGTTGCTGTTGTGCACAAAAACAGACATAGACTGCATGCTAATAAAATTTTATTTTTGGACACTAAATTTGAGTGCTTTATAATTTTCGTGAGTCTGGAAACCTTATTTTCCTTTTATTTATTTTATCCACTTAAATATGTAAAAGGCATTCTTTGTTCATTGGTCCTAATAGACATGACAAGTGGGTTTTAGCCAATGGGCTGTAGTTTGTAGAACCACCTATGGTTAGAATTATGTTACAGACTGCTGAGTCAGAGTTCATGTTAGCTCCAGGGAATCCAGAAAAATTGTCATCATTATAAATCATCAGCTGAGTTTTATTTTATTATTTTTTAATTGTTAACTTTATTGGGGTGACAGTGGTAAAAATTACATAGGTTCCAGGCATACAATGCTATAATACATAGTCTATGTGTTGAATTCCGTGTTTACCACCCAGAGACAGCTCTCTTTCTATTACCATATATTTGCTATCAGCTCCCTACTCCCCCACACAGCCTCTACTCTCCCCGCCACCTTCCCCACTTACCCTCACGTAACCACCACTAAACTATTGAATGTGTCCATGAGTTTTCCTTTCTTTGCTACTTTCTACTTTATATTCCACCTATAATTGAAGTCATGTTTCTTGATTTTTTTCAGTCTGACTTATTTCACTTAATATGATGGTTTCAAGGTTCATCCATGTTGTCACAAATGGCTGTTTTTATCTTTTCTGATTGCTGAGTAATATTCCATTTGGGATCTCTCATCGAGGATTAATTTTCATCACAATTTCTTTTAAAAGAAAATAAATTTAAATGTTATTTAAATTGATGCAATTTAATAAAAGTGGCTGGATCATGCTTTTAAAAATATTTAATGATGACATAGACATACTTTTCTACAGAAAAAATGTTTTTCATAGATTCTATGAAGTTATGAAGAATTCCCAGGAAAAGTAAAAACAATATATGCAAATCTATTATAGTCCAGTACAATTTTGTTATAATAATCCAATGAATTGGGTCCTGTAGGAACCGATGAGAATATTACCCCAGCTATAGCCAGGAAAGCAAACCTCTCTTTTTCTGATTATTTAAAGCTAAAAAGAGTTTGCTGATAGTTGCTCAAGATAACGCACTACATGGTTGTGTAGATACACGTTCTATAAGATAGAAATTGAAAGGTACCAACAGTTAATTCTATAAGATAAGTGCTCAAGTTATGTTTGCTACCAATTATGTAAAATGTTAAAAACCAGGCAAATTACTCGAGGATTAGCAGTTGGCTGACGCTGGAAGAGAAGTCAGTCTCTTATCTCCAAATCTGGTCCCTTAATGAACAACACAATCATAGAACCTCAGTCAAATTAAATGGAAAACCAATAAAATGAAAATACTCCATTGACATTTTATCTTATTCCTTGTAAAGATAATGATTTTGAAGTATGGTTTCTGTAGTCATGCTCATATTTAGCAGAGTAAACATTTAAAAATATTCAAACACAATGCGACGATATAGATGCTCCTCTATGTTAGAGCAACTCCATTTTGGAGAGTGATGGTAGGATTAAGAACAAGTTTGCCTGGATACTGAGAAATGAGGTGCTGAGGAAAATCGCCACCTCTTTGCTATCACCGGTCTTCTAGTTACTCAGTATGTGGATCTCCTCACTGTCAATCAAAATTCAGTCCTCCCTCAAGACCTGCTCAACTCCTGCTTTCTCTCAGAGATCTTCCTATTTATACCTGCTTATGAATCTATTTGATGTCCATACAATGTAGCATTTATTGAAAGATCATAAGGATCCATGCAGATAGATGTCTTTCAGGATTATCTCTCAATAACGTGTAAAGTACTGAAGGGCCAGGTGTATGACATACCTTCAGTGCATCCTTGGTGGTACTCTCACATTAGGTCATGCCTGGTTGATTGAGTACATCTTTTTCAAATCTTGAAGGAAGGAAAAACTGTCCTTGTCACACTGTCGCTGGAGACTGATAGTCTTTGACTTTGCAAGCAATCCTCTCAGAGCTGACTTATGGGAATGGATTCCTAGTCTTTCAGATTTCTCATTGCAGAACTAAAATATTAGGAATGAATAATATTGATAAGTGGAAGTGCAACATACCTGCTACTTTGAGTCAGAATATATAATATATGATGTTTTCCATTAAAAAAAAATGTTCAACTTTAGTTTCTCAGAGTAGCAGCATCTCTTTCATTTGCTTCTCTGTCTGCCTGAATTTTTCTCAGCCCTGACATAATTATTGAAAACCAGCACCATTTAACTAGAAAAGGCATTGGCAGCCAGAGCCTGGCTCTGTTTTTAAGATCAACTCAATGGTAACTCAGCACAGATGGGCAAATCAACTCCTTCCAACCTGCCCGGCTCTTACATCAAGATGTAGCACTACTTTAGTGTATGAGTGAGAGGAGGGTTATAACCATCTCTGTATTTGCCTGGAACCATGCGTCTCACACTTCCTTGAGATTAGAACCTGTTTTACTTAAACAGGAAAGTACATTGACAACAAGTAGCATGAAGATGTAGACACAGAGAATGATAAGAGTAGGTAACATTTCTGACTACTAACTTTGTGCCACATGTAATACTAAGTGATTTATTTCTCACAACAGTTCTTAAAAGTAGGTGCTATTACTATGTTCCCTTTTATAAATGACTAAACTGAGGCTCCGATAGGCTACTTAAATTGACTAAGATGAGACACTCTATAGCTGTGTAATACTTGTAGAAGAAAACCTGCCATTATTTAGAGATAAGTGATTAAGGTATTAGAAGTGGGCCATGGTAAGTTAATATCAATGAGAAAATGGTTCTTTGCCTGTAAGAGTTTTTTCATAAGAGCGCATGTGCAAAAAATGAATTTTATGTTTTCTTTGAATCTTTTACTCATTCAAAGCATGTCCATTGAGCAGAAACTATTACCCAGCACTGTTCGCCAAAATATACATGAGCGCTGCCTCACAGACCTTTTCGTTCATTCTCATGAAGAGTTTTCTAAGATTAAAAAACCATCTAAACCTTACTCTCATGAGTTCTGTCTCTGAAATCTCAAGACTGTTCGTGCACCCTAACCTATGACTGATTCGTAATCACCGGCTGCCACGTCTTTGACCATCTCACTTACCCAGCTGCAGGAAACTTCACTGGTAGTTACTTCTTATTTCTGCTACTTCATTTCTTCCACTAGTGTGATTATACGGCCCGTGTCAGGGTTCAACCAGACAAACAAAACCAGTAGAAAATATGCAGGGTCCAGCAGAAGTAAGACCCTCTTTTGTGTAGTACAGTGCTTGAGTGTGATATTGTTATGTTACAGAATTACATGCTTACTATTTTGTAACAAAAGATTTGGTATAGATTATCAGCTCATAAAAAAAGGGGCAGACCCTGTATATTAAGAGATTTATTGCAAGTAATTGACTGTATGATGATGGAAGCCTACGAGGCAAGTCAGAAATAAATGAGGTAACACAGTCCTATTACATATAAAGAGCCAAAACTTTAGTCCACAAGCAGAATTTCTGGGAAGTCTCACTTCTGTTGCATCGCCTTCTAACTGATCAGGCCAACCCACTTTATGTGGTATAATCTCTTCCTTAAAGTTAACTGATATAGCCACATCTCTAGAACACCTTCACAATAGTAGTTGAATTTGTATATGGTTAGATATCTAGGAAGATAGCCCAACTAAGTTGATACTCCAAAATGACACAAACTCATTTTAGATATAACTCATAAAATACAGCATTGCTTAAACCTAGTTTCCAGTAGATTGTAAACATTCCTGATTGTTTTCCTTAGAAAGGGTGATTTCCAATCTCTAGAAAAATAATTTCAGAGAATATGGATATATTACCATGAAGACCATGAGATTGGAGGGGCAGCAGGGAGCAGCCTGAACTTTGGGGTAACCAGCCTGACCGATATGTACTAACACATACTGAGACCTCAGCTTCATCATTTCTAAAAAGGGAAGTTGATAATTAGAATTATATGTGCCATATAAAGTGGCTGCCAAAATTCAGTAAAACAAAGAATTTCATTTTGCCCAAGAAAGTATATTCTCAGGATGATTATCAATAACACTCTTCTTGTTCTCCAATGTGACCCAGTTTTTGAAGGAAAAAAAAATAGTCATCTGATTTGTGTAGTACTCTAAAAGCTTTGTTTATTTTAATGGCAGCTCCTTTCCATTGTGGCTATAATCACATATCTGACTTATTACAACTCCAGAGGACAGAACTGAAGACTCAAGTTGAAAGTTACTGAGTACCATGATTATTAAGCTCAATAAAATAAAATATTGCCTAATTTTTACAATATCTTCTTATGTTAGTTCTTCAAATGCATACAACTCCTTGAAATTTATCTTTGCCGAACAAAATATCCTCAGTGTCCTTATTGTTATTCCATGGTGTGGCTCTCAATGCCTAGATGATCCTGGTTATTCAGTTTGGAGCAATCCACAGGTTTTCAGCGATGCTATTAAAATGTGGTTCTCATATCTTACGTCCAGAAGTTGCTAATTCAATTCAGGCTACATTCAATGGGGCACTCTTCACACTCTTTTTCTAGGTTCTATTCTTGCATTAATTGACAGCATCAGTGTAATTAGCATGACTGGTCTACACTGAGCTCACAGCTAAATCCCTGCGTCTTTTTTAGCAGAAATGTTAACTCATGCAGTCACCTTTGTTCTCTACCTGTGTAGCCTCAACAAGTCTCAACCTCAAGAAAAGTGCTCTCCTACAAAGATATTGATGCGTACCTGGGTTCATCAAAGTCATTAATTAAAAATTTGAACAGGGCAGAGTCAAATGTTAGAATGTCTCTCCCGTTCATTATTGATCAGCAGGCTTTCAAAAACATTTGTTCAATTATCTATTAACACTATAACCCATATTTTGACAACTTATAAATAGGTATATTATAATCCAAATGTATGATCAAATTAGGGATGGAATTTATATATATGGCCTACATCTAGTCTACCATCAATTATAGATATGGAAACATAAATTGTAGATGGATTTTGGGTCTAACCAAAATTTAGCCACGTAATAAAAGTGTGATTTTGGACAACAATAACTCTCATTAGTCTCTTATTTAAAATGTGAATGTAGGGAAAGCCAAGATGGATCAGTGGGTTAAACACTCACTTTGCAGCCCCGGGGACTGGGGATCAAATCCCAGCCCCGGTCAGTGTGGACACACATGCTGAACTAGAGTGTGTCTTCCATTGGGAGACCCCAGTTCAGTTCTCAACCCCTGGTTTGGCCCCTGGCTCGAGGGTGCGTGCCTCCCATGTGGGAGGCCCCCAGCCCAGTTTCTGCCCTGTGTGGCCCCCACCCACCTGGGTAGAACAAAACCATGTTGAAGACTGATGATACACAACTATGGAAAACTGCTCTGGGCCCTCTCCCTTCTCTCTGTCTCTGTCAAAAACAAAAAAATAAATCTTAAAAAAAAATAAATAAAATGTGAATGTAAATATGTATTAGATAGCAAAGAGAAAGTACTAACTACAAAGCCTGACATGTGTATGGCAAAAAGTAGTTGATAATTATTATTATTGTTGCTGTTTTTTGTAAAATAATTACTTTGGGAACTAGAAACAACTGCTGAATTCAAGAGAAGTGAAGATATTTACCCAAGCATTCGAGTTGTTGGGATTTGTTGTGTTTATCAAGAGAAAATGAGATTCGTATTCACCATCTTCACTTCATCTCCACCTGTTTATACCCTCTCTGGTCTGAAATACGGATGTCATCTTCAGGACTTTTCTACTATTTTTCTTTTAAAATATCTCCCCTAACTTGCAGGTGAAAGATCCAAAGACCTCGATGTCTTTGTACAGTTTGATTGATTTGCTGAATTTGACATGGCTGAAAGCCTTGAACTGTTAGAAACTTTCTTCTTTTGATGTCCATGACAGTAGTGTCTCTTAGCTCACCACTTTCATCTTCATTTCGATTTCCTTCATTGGCTTTGCTTCCTGTAGTAAATTTGACTCTTCTTTTCTTGATCATCACTCTCATTGTGTTACCTCATTTATTTCCACAGCCCCAGCAGCAACCTTTATGTTACTTATTTATAAATTGATTTCTCTAATTCTGATTTCTTCTGGTAGAGATGAGTTATGTTGCCAGAGAATCTATATGCTTTCTGGCATTTTCCAGCCTTCTATCAGTTAGATAAGACCATATGACTACTGACCATTGAGCTATAATATGAAGGGACACACTTCACCTCTGTGCTTAAGCATAACCAAGAATAATGAAGTTTTTCAGCCCAAATCCTTGAATCACTGTACAAAGAAGATTCACTGTCTAAACTATGGTAGGTATACATTGTGAGTCAGACATAAACATTTTTTGTGTTAAGCCATGGAGATTTGGGGGTTGTGTTTTTGTTTGTTGGCTAATTTATTTTTTGTTAGCATAATATCTTTCATTATAGTTTGTGACCTTTGCTTTCATTGAGGTTTCTATGTCATTGAAAATGTGGTCATTGAAAATGACCACATCCCCAAAAAAGTCTACTGAAATATGATTTTATCTGAACATTTTTAATGATTGAGCATGTTCTGCCCCGCTTTCTGCAAAGTATCTCAGTGGGCCACTTGTTTCTCCTGCCTCTTCCATCACCCAATTCAGATGGTCAATAGCCCCAAAGCTGGTTATTACCTCAGTCCACTGTGTCCCATTCCAAGCCACTGTTTCTCTGAAACATTTTTCCTCATTCCAATATATATGATCACTACTCATAGTCTACATGAAAGGTCTTTCAGTCTGTACATTCTGCCCCTTTATGTTTCATTTTTTTAAACTCTACTTATACTGTGAATTAATCATATTGGATATTTACAAATCGTTACATGCTTCAAACCCCAATGGATATTTTTTATGCTAGCTTATTTTACCTCAGAAATAGGTGGGGTTTGTTTTGTTGTGTGTGGGGGTGTTTTCTTTCTTTGTGTTTTTTTTTTATGGCAAAGTCCTCCTGGTCATTCAGTTTCAATGCAAATTCTGGGTGACAATTCACAGAACCAACATTAGGCAATAATTCTGACTAAGAATATTGGAAAAGTTTTCACAAAAGTAATACTTATTGCAATCCTTTCTGAGAGCATTGTGACTTGCATTATGTCATATATATTTTATCCATTTATTTAACTTAGATGGTTAATTTTTTTTTTAAATATATTTTTATTTTTTTATTTATTTTGACAGAGAGAGAGACAGAGAGAGAGAGAGAGATACAGAGACAGAGAGAGAACTGAACTGGGGGAGCTCCCAGTCAGCATATGGTTCTGCACGGGCTGGGGCTGGGATTTGATCCTTGGTCCCCGGTGCTGCAAAGTAAGCGCTTAACCCACTGAGCCATCCCGGCTTCCCCAGATGGTTAATTTTTTAAACAGTTCGGCTGGCTCCTAAGATACCCAGATATTTGGCTAAACATTACCTCTGGGTGTGTTTATGAGGATGTTTACAGACAAAATATGAGTTTCAGTGGTGGGCTCAGGAAAGCAGTTTGATCTCCCTAAGGAGAGTGAATGTTGTCCAATCTGTTGAGGGCATGATAAAAGACTGAAGACAGATTTTCCTGTCTGATTGCTTGGGACATCTATGTTCTCCTGCCAACCTCACACCTGTTCTTAGAACTTCAGATTCAGGCTGGAATCTACATCATCAGCTCCCATGGTTCTCAGCCTCTCAGACTTGGACTAAATTATACCACCAGCTTTTTTTACCTTCAATTTGCAAACATCGGATCATAGGACTTCTCAGTCTCCATAATTGCGAATATAATCATGTATTTATCTGGATTACTCTGACTAATACACTATTTATCTATCACCATTCCAAGTACATTGAAAAATCTTTGAAGGAACATCTTGTCATTTTCATCTTTATATCTCTTTCACTTATACTGTACCTAAAAGAATGCCTTCACATGAATGTTTTATAACTATCCTTTGAGTGAAAGAGTGAATCTGTGTTGTTCTATACACATCTCTATTTTCTTTGTCAGCTATTCCCCAAACATCTACTTAATGAGTCCTTCAGGAATCCTTGAAATGCTGACAAGATTACTGGTTTATGAGATTCAAAATTAATTTCTTGTTGCATTATTAAAATTTGGTATATGTGCTTATCTTTGGTATTTGATAATGCTTTGCAATGTTGACAGTGTATCAATAATCTCAGGCACAGATTATTTTAGTGTTTAATTGGCCCTTATAACTAGAACTCATTAGAGGTATCTGTTGCTCTTTTGCAAACATCTTCTTAATCCTGGGATTAGTTTCCTCTTAAGTATTTGATTTACCTTTCTCATTATGAGGACCAATCTCTTTCAAAGAAATGAGGATGTAAAAGTCAGGTAAGTAGTGCTGCCTTCTCTATCCAATCATTTTTTTTTCTTATATATTTCCCAAAACAATGATTTTCTTCATATCTGCCTCTCATTCTCCCTCCCTCTACCCTTAAACTACAGATGATAGCTGATGATGGTTCAACTTACAATTTTTTGACCTTATGATGGTGTAAAACCATTATGTGCTCAGTAACATACTTCTAATTTTGTATTTTGATCTTTTCCTGTGCTACCAGTGTGTAGAAGACACTCTCTCATGATTCTGGGCAGTATCAGAGAGCCACAGATCCAGTCAGCCTCACCATTAGGAAGGTGATAAACTGATAACCTACCATGTTCTGTTTTGCCAGCACTTTTTGGATATTGTATTCTGAGGATGTTTTGAGTATACCTGGCTAAGCTATAATGTTTGGTAAGTTAGGTGTATTAAATGTGTTTTCCATGTAACTGTATTTTCAACTTACAATGGGTTTATTAGGATTAACCCTACCTCAAATACAGGAGTATCTGTACTTAAAGCTTCATTTGTCTGTGAAGGGCTTATACTTTTAGCCCAGCAATTTATATCCATAAGATATAACACAGCAAGATTTTATCCTCCTCAAAAGAGATAACCCACCTTCGACTTTTCTTATGTCATGTCCTTTAATTTCCCTCCAAAATGTTTGGTGCTTCTAAGATCACATTTATAGCATTACTGTATAAATCAATTCTATAATAACACCTGGCTTCTCCTGGTTTACAGAATTTAATTTCTATACAAAAATATATAGAAATGAAAAATATATAACTAATATTAACACTTTGATAAGTACTTTTTACATATTAAATATAAGTAAACGTGTATAACTTTTTGTATATTAACATGCATACACTTACATGTTTATATTTGTGGAACTATATATAATCTCTATATTGTTTTATAGAGTTTTTTTATGATAACATAGCAATATATTGTAAACATTGTATATTGTGGACAACTCTATATCTTCTATTTTTTAAATCAGTTTTTAAATGTAATTAATTGGGGTGACATTGGCTAATAAAATTATGTAGATTTTAAGTCTACAATTCTATATCATCTGTATGTTGCATTGTGTGTTCACCACCCAAAGTCAATTCTTCTGTCACCATATATTTGACCCCTTCTACCTTTTTCTACCTCTCTTCTACCCTCTTACCCTCAGGTAACCACTAAACTATTATTTTTGTCTATGAGTTTTTTGCTTGTTTTGTTTTATGCTATCAGTTTTATATCTCACATATGTTGAAATCATATGGTTCTCAAATTTTTATGTCTGACTTATTTTGCTTAGCATGATAATCATCATATAGTAAAACTGACACTTTTTAAATGTACCGGTATAATCCTATAAATTTTAACATCTGTAGATTTATGTAATACCATAATACTTAGGACACAGAACAGTTCCATCCTACTGTGTCCTACCGTACTGCTCATTTTAGTCATACCCTAACTCCATCCCTTACTCCTGACAAATGCTGATACATTCTTTATCATTGTGCTTTGTATTATCAAGATCATTCAAGAATCTCCTCTCTTGCCACTATTTGATGACATCCCAAATATTTTCAAGAACATCATTCAAATGGAAACAAAAGATTTTGAGACTGGCTTCTTTCACTCAGCATAGTCGCATTCTGTTGCATGGCTGGGACACTGTTTCTTCACATGCACCCATCTTTTGAAGATGTTTAGGTTGTTTCTAGTTTGGGGAGATTATAAATAAAACCACTATAAACATTCATGCGTCTATATAGGTTCTTGTGTGACAAAACTTTTCTATTTCTCTAGGTTAAATATTCAGTCACACCATTGTCTGGTCATATGTTAAATGTATGTTTGTTTTTGTAAAAATCTGACAAACTAATTTTCAGGGTTGCTAGAATGTTTTGCATTCCCATCAGCAATGTATGAGAATTCAGAATTGCTCCCCATTCTTCTTAGCATTTGATTTGATTCATTTAAAATTTTTTATTTATTTATTTTTAATTTTAGCTATTCAAATAGGTACATAGGTATCATGTTTTAAATTTTAAATTTTCCTAGTAGCTTAAGTTGTTGAACATTTTTAATGTGCACATTTGCTCTCATTATAGCCTCTTTGGTAAAGCTTATGTTCAAGATTTTTGTCTATTTTTAACTGAGTTGTTTGATTTTTTTTCCTGTTGAATTTTGAGAGTTCTTTGTATATTTAGAATACAAGTTCTTTGACAGATACGTAATTGGCAGATGTTTTCTCCCAGTTAGTGGCTTGTCATTTCAGCCTCTTAATACTCTATTTCATAGAGAAAATCAGGTGATTTTTTTCTCTTTTATGTTCAATTTATTAATTTTTAAAACAAATTGTGGTTTGGTTTCATAACAAATATCTCTGCCTAACCCAGGGTTAGAAGGTTAGCTCTTATGTTTTCTCCTAGAAGTCTTATAGTTGTACCTTTTATATTTAGATACATGTTCCATTTTGATTTAAGTTTTGTAAGAGGAATGAGATTTGGTCAAGGTTTATTTTTTGCATAGGTATATTTGACTTTTCTATCACCACTTGTTGAAATTATTATACTTTCTCTGTTGCAGTTTTGTGTTCTCTTTTGCAGTTTTTTCAAAGATCAGTTGCCCATATATGTGTGTTTACATCTGGACTTTATTCCATTTCATTCATCTATATGGCTATTTCCCCCCCACACAAATATCACATTATACTGATTAAACTATAGTCAAATTAAGTCTCAAAATCAGGTAGTATAATCTATCCAAATTAATTTTTCTGTTTCAAACCTGTCATATCTGTTCTAGTTCTTTTTAATTATTTTTTAATTGTTTGACAGAGAGAAACAAAGAGAGACAGAGAGAAGGCGGAGGACCCAGAGCAGTCTCCATAGTTGTACATCATTAGTTTCAACATAGTTTCATTGAATAAAGGTGGACGTGGGACCGCACAGGGTGGGACCTGGGCCGGAGGCGTCCCACGGGGGAAGCACACCATAGTTCAGCATATGGGTCCACACAGGCCGGGTCCAGAAACAAGACTCGATCCTCGGAACCCACGGGCACAAAGCGAGCACTTAACCCGCTAAACCATCCCAGCATTCTCTTCTAATTCTTTTTAACATCCATATAGAGTTTAGAATCAGTTTCTTTTTATCTAAAATATGTGAATATATATTTGAATAAGATATATCCTATATATTCTAAATTCCTCCTGGGGTTTTTATCAGAATTGTATTTTTTATTAGTCTTACATATACAAGAGAATATAATGCTTAGACATTTACAGATCTTATATAGTTATAACCCCAACAGATTTATTTTCCATTTGTTACCTCACAAAGCTATTACAACACTATTGACTATATTCCCTGTGCTATACTCTATATCCTATAACTATCTATCTATCTATCTATCTATCTATCTATCTATCTAAAGTAATAGTTGACATTCAGCATTAATTTATATGATTTTCAGGTGTACAATATGGTGGGAGGCATCTATATAAATTATGAAGTGCATCTGCCAATGGGTCCAGTGTCCACCTGACACCACGCATAACCTTTTGGACATTATTACCTATACATCCCACACTGTATCTCACATCACCACAACCACTATGTGCCCACCAATTTGCATTTATGAATCACTTTATTTTTCCCACCCATGCCTTCATTTTCCCTTCCATCTGACTCCATCTCTTGGAGCCTATTTCTGTTTTAATTGTTTGTTTGCTTACTCTGTTCTTTAGATTCCACTTATAAGTGAGACCCTATGGTGTTTGTCTTTCTAACTCTGACTTATTTCACTTAGCATGATAACTTCTAGAACTGTATTAAGTCTCTAGATCCACTTGTGAAGAACTGACATCTTTAGTATATTGAATTTTCTAAAATATTAGCAGAGTACTGTTTTTCTATGTACTCGGATCTTCTTTGGCTATTCAGCACTCAGTCCGTTCTCTGGATGATTGCTTTTCTGCTTATTCAATCCCCTATGTCTGTTACATGCTAATTAGATCAAATGGACTGATGCACAGCTGTGAGGTATCCCAGGTGTTCATAAACTGCTTTACAGGCGTGCTTTGCTGAGTTTTACACTTTACAAGAGCTCCTCCAGTGAGAAAGTTGGCCATTTTGTTGCTCCACTTTGCTGCTTAATTCTGCAGATGACTTCATGTCTAGGCACAAATAGAAGAGGACAGAGGGAGGAAAAAAGCAACAGGGATTCTCCAGACTCTTTAGTTATTAAAGCCACTCTGACTGGGAGAGATGATTCTCCTGCCTTGGTCTTTTTTTTTTTTTTAAACTCCAGATGGGCTCCTCTTAAATCCTCATGGGATTGGTTGGAGGCTGAGCTATGGAAAAATGGAAAGGGGTAAAACACACACACAAAGCAAAACGATACCAAATAACAACAACCCAAAGGAAAGGGAAGTCCACACTCTCTGTGATCACCGGAACTTCCTTTTCCTGTTCCTGGGCTCAGAACTGGGGGCTTTTCCTGGAGCTCTGTCTGTTTGCACCTCAGTTTCAGGCTGCTATGTTCAGGCTGGAGGATAGGAGAGGTGGAAAATGAGTCAACTCCACACCCCTACAATAGCACCTGAATTCTGGGTTTCTTCAACAATATCCTCTTACTATCTCTTTCTCAGAGTTCTTAAATAGCTGCTCCCTGCATTCTGGATGGATTTTATAGTTGTATCGATGAGAAAGATGGGCTAGGGAGGGGTTTTCAACCTTTGGTTTTCCTGGGCCACATTGAAAAAGAAATTGTCTTGGGCCACATATGAAATGGACTAATAGTAATTGTAACTGATGAGCTAAAAAAAATCACAAGCAATCTCATAATGTTTTAAGAAAGCTTATGAATTTGTGTTGGGCTACACTCAAGCCATTCTGGGCTACAAGTAGCCCACCGGCTGTGGGTTGGAAAAGCTTGGGGTAGAGTGTGCTTACACCTCTCAAAGGTGTCTGACCCAAACTCCTCGTTCTGCATTTTAATTGATGGCTAATCTTTGTATAATGATTCTTCAAATTGATGGTAATTTAAATGATTTCCAAAATTTTGCTATTTTAAACATTTTTGCAGGAAAGTGAAACCCATCTTTGTGCAATTATGTTTATTGCACTGTTATTAGGATTTATGACTCTAAGTGTATGCCAGTTTAATTGTTGGTTTACATTGCCAATTTGTCTACCAGAAAGGTTGAATAAATGGATTCTTACAGTAAATCTGTTTCCTGCTTTTGTCCACAGTGTGTTCTATAAGTATTTACATATCAAATGTGTGGATGAATGTAATGAAATACTAAGTGAAATATAGTGCTGTAATCAGTTTATAATGTAAATAATTTGCTACTTTTATAGAAGAAATGCCAATTTTTATTTTTATTATTTTGATCATCAATATTTAAGCAGTTTTCAAAGTGGATTAAGGATCTCCACATAAGATCCGAAACTATAAAGTACAGAGATAAAGGCATTGGCACTAAACTTATAGACCTTGGGCTCAGAGAGTACTTTATGAACTTGACCCCAAAGGCAAGGGAAGTATAAGCAAAAATAAATGAATGAGAGTATATCAATCTAAAAAGCTTCTACATAGCAAAGAACACCATCCAAAAAACAAAAGGAATACCAACTTAATGGGAGAAAGTACCGGTATTTGCAAATAATGCCTCTAATAAGGGGCTAATATCTAAAATATATAAAGAACTCATACAACTCAAAAACAACAAAAAAACAAATGGTCCAATTAAAAAGTGGGCAGAAGACCTAAACAGATACTTCTCTCCTGAAGACATAAAAACAGCCAACAGATACATGAAAAAATGCTCAACATCACTAGCAATTCAGGAAATACAAATTAAAACCACAATGAGATACACTTCACATCTGTTAGAATGGCTATAATCAACAAGACAAAGAATAACAAGTGCTAGAGAGGCTGTGGACAAAAATGAATCCTCATATACTTCTGGTGGGAACGTAAATTGGTGCAACCACTGTGGAAGGCAGTGTGAAGTTTCCTCAGAAAACTAGGAATGGAATTGCCATATGACCCAGCAATCCCTCTCCTGGGTATCTACCCAAAAAACCTGAAAACTTTAATCCGCAAAGATACATGTACCCCAGTGTTCATCGCAGGGCTATTCACGGTGGCCAAGTCATGGAATCAACCAAAGTGTCCTCTGATAGATGACTGGATAAAGAAGTTGTGATACATTTATACAATAGAATACTACTCAGCAACCAGAAAAGATGAAATACAACAATTTGTGACAACATAGACAGATCTTGAAAACATCTTACTAAGCAAAATAAGTCAGACTGAAACAATCAAGAAACGTATGACCTCATTTATAGGTGGAATGCAAAACTGAAAGTAACAAAGAAACAAAGACTCGTGGACACAGTCAATAGTTTACTGGTTACCTGAGAGTAAGAGAGGAGGTTGGTGGAAGAGATGAGTGGGTTGGTGGGGGTGAGGGTGGGGTAGGGAGGGGGAATCAAACATATGGTGAAGGAAAGTAAGCTGATTCTGGGTGGTGAGCACATAATACGATGTATAGACAATGTAATGTAGAATTGTACACCTGGAAACAATGTAATTAATATCAGTCAATTTCACCCTAATAAATTTAACAATTAAAAATAGATTTAAGCAGTTTTGTTATATTTTCCTTATATGAACTGACTATTTTATGCTCTTTTCTCTTTAAAAATTAATATATTGGGGTTTTTTTTTGCTGACATTAAAGAAGAGTTGCTTGTATTTACTGAAGAATATTTAATCTTTGTTTTCCCCACGTTGTAAACATTTTTCTTAAAATTATATCTGTCTCTAAAATAATTTTAAAATTCTGTGTGAGATACAATAGATACATTACCTAAATAATTTTTTTAAAGATGAATTTTGTTTGAGAAAAATTACAGGTTCAAATACAGAAATATTTCCTCAATTTTAGATTAGACTCTCTTTTGTTATAGTATATTATTATTTAACAAAGTCCTGAGTTTGATTCTACAATATTTTAACTAGAATTTTGCATCTTTATTTCTTAGTGATATTTACTGATGTCTCTTGTTCCCAAATTATACTTAAAGCTCTCTGGTTATTGTGGAAGTAAAGCACTACATGTGCCAAAGCAAGACAACCGATGGACACTGAGAGCCAAGTAGACTGGACCTTAGTCTAAGCATTCTTTTATTTAGAACTGCTTTACACATCAAATGTATATACAGGTATGATAAAGTCTTAAGTGCAATGTAATGGTGTACCCAACCATAAATAAAACAATGTAAATAAAACAAAGCATGGATAGTCATGGGAGTAAAGTATCAGTGTGGAGTAAAGTTGTTTGAGTCTGAGAAGGTGGGGAACACAGATGTATGTTGAGAATTACCATGGAAGAAAAGGAAGAACTAGAAACTCCAGTTGCTCTATGAGGGAACTAAAGATATATCAATTATACATACATCTATACAACTGGTAAACCAACATGTAAACCTAGTCTTCTGATACCCGTGGGATCCTTTTTCTACTATGATGTTTAATTTGACTACTGTTTCCAGTATTTATGGTGAAATTTGTGTTTGACAGTGTGCAAGTTAGTGTGCATGTAAGGTAGGTGGTATACATGTGACAAAGAGTTGCATGTTTCTGTATAAAAACTAAAGAATTGGTAGAATCTAGAGAGTTTAAAAATATAAGAATAGTGTTAAACTTTCTTTATTCTTCTGGTACTCTTCTTAAATACCTAAGAAGAAGTCTAAAAACTTGAATTTAGTTGTATTTTTAATCCTATGGGTAACCTTTTTAACTTAACATGAGTTACCACCACCAAGCATCTTAGAAAAATTTTCCAAAGCCTATAATTAGTATTAAATGTTTACTGTGTAATGACCACACAGTTGGCCTCGGCTAAAGTCACAGTTGTGACCTTCATTTTGATATCACTTTTAAAATTAAGCAACCCTTCCCTCCATTAGCTCACTTACCTGGCATTCAGAACCTTCTTATAACGCTGCATTTCTACCGAACTCAGATAAGCTCCTCCCACGTTGGCTGTGGGGGACATGTTTTTTGGTTTCACTTCATAACACTTCTATGGCAGCACGTAATTGTTTTCTTCCAGTAATGCTGTAATGTTTGCAATGGTTCACCTAATTGCACAATTAGACACACTCAAGTTGGCAGTTTATTTCTTGACACACTTCTCCCAAGCCACCACAGTAAACCATGCAGGAAAATACCAGGTTAGATTTTGGTCTGGAAATTCAACTGCCAAATGCCAAGGCCCTTATGCCAAGATATTCAGCCAATCCCAAAACTCAGCTGGGAGTTTTGGGAAGGGGATCACAAAAGAGCCAAATATATTTATAGGCTGGACTGATTTACTACTGAAAAAACATCTATAATAATAGTCTTTAAAGTGATACAAAAAATCAAAACCAAGAGCGATTGTTCCTTTGAAATTCCTCATGTCAAGGGAAATTTTCATATGATACCGCTGACTGTGGTTCTGTGATAACTAAAAATAAATGCATTTAGAAGAGTAACAAGTTAGCAAATATCAGTAGGGAGAAATTTATCTGGAGCCTCTCCTCACATCTTCCTTGAGTCAAAGATGTGACACTTTCTCTTCATTTTCTGGCATTATTGATTATACAGCCTCCAGTTTCAACTAAAACCAGACTTTGACTAAAATAACAGTGGCCTTACCTATAATGTTGAAATTGAAAAAAAAATTTTTTTTTTTCACTGAAAATATTCTGTACCAGGCCATGGCAATTATTACTATGTTTATTTTACCCTTGAGAAAAATGTACTAAATTAACCTAAGTAATGTCTTGGAAATTACTCATATATGAGTACCGCTTTGTTCCAGATATTCTTTGCAGCCTTCAATAACATCTTCCATTCATAGCTGGGTTGAAACAGACTTCGAAGAAAAGTCAAATTTCACTCTTGCACACCAAATTCAAAACCATATTGGAAACAAATGTGACCATTGGCTAGAATAACAACCTGGTATTATTTTTTCCATATGCATTTTCCTCTCTAATTTTCCCCTATTCTTCTATCCCTAAAGCCTGAAGTTTGCCGTGCCTGACTTTATTACGCACATAAAAAAAGGCTGCTTAGGTTTTTGAGAAATGAAAGTTTAGAAAGTCACACAGGTGGGTGAAGAAATGTCAGAGAGAAAACAACATGGAGCTTGTCCAAAATATCAGGATAGATTCAGCGAGGAAAAAACCTCTGTATCACTAGTTTCCTTTCAGAAAACAGTGATGCATATGGAATATGTAAAAATATTTTATTCCGTCTGGTAATTTTTGTGTGTCAGCAGAGCTGACTGTGAAATTATGAAGAGGGCATTTTAGCATTAATTCCCAGTTCTTCATTATTGACCTTCCAGCATCTATAACTGGTCTTCTCTGAACACTCACTCTGTCATGCACTTGACCTAAATTTCTACAGAAATATCCTTGTTCTCACCTGGCTTTCACTCCTACACAAGGTGTAAACTAGTATTTGCAAATGTGTTTGCTGACCTTTGAGGGACATGTGCATAGTAAGAAGTCATTCTTAATGTCTTTGAAAATTTGGGGGGGAGCTGAGGGCATGAACATCAACTAATCCACAGGCTTTACTACTTTGTGGTTACAAGTAATGTCACTTCTACATTTTTTTTAAGATTTATTTTATTGTTTTTGACAGAGACAGAGAGAGACAAGGAGAACGGGGAGGGCCCTGAACAGTCTCGATAGTTGTAAATCGTCAGCCCTTCCACATGGTTTTGTTCCATGGAGGTGGGTGGGGGCTGCACAGGGTGGGGACTGGGCTGGGGGCGGCCCGCATGGGAAGCTCACCCCAGTTCAGCATGTGGGTCCATATGGACTGGGTCTGGGATTCGATCCTTGGTCCCCGGGCTGAAAAGCAAGCGCTTATCCCTCTAAGCCAGGGGTCTCCAAACATTTCAGCCCGAGGGCCACATTAACTATCAAACAGCAGTTATATCATCTCATTGACTGTGAACAGAAGTAGAAAAAGTAAGCGGATGATCTTGGCAGGATACACGTACATTTCCGTAATTTTTTTCTGTAGATAAAAAGGTCTCCATGGGCCTGATGAGAGGGCCTCCTGGGCCACATCCGGCCCACGGGCCGTAGTTTTAAGCCATCCTGGCTTCCCCCTACGTATTCTGATTAACCTCATTTTGTCCTACACTTTTAAACAGCCTAAGATTTTCCCCAGAGTGTCATGCAATTATTTTTAGGATGATCCTCACTTGCTCCCACAACACAGCCCGTTAGCTGAAGTCTGCCCTTGACATCCGGCCTGTTCTTTGTTCCTTGTGTCTCACTTAGTCACTCGTTGTACAAGACTGTCCATGCAGATGGACCCATACACATGCTTCCAGCAAGTCCTGTCCTGAGGCTGGTAAAACATTTTGATTCCACGCAAAGCTAGGACAAAAAGCCTCCTCTCAAACTCTGTGCTACATCTTATTACCAATGACTGGAAGAAGGTCACATTCTCCCCAAAGATTTTCAAAATCTCTCTGCAATAGTTGCACAAATTCAAGCTCCCAGTTTCTAATAGTAGATAGCCCATTAGAAATACTTCCAACACAAACACACTGTTGAATGAAATACATGTTGAAGCCCCCAAAACACACCAGTATTTTATAAATTAAAACTACGTCCAAGCAAGACTACACGTGCTTATAAAAATGTACTTATTTCACTTATATAAGAAGTATAAAGTGAACTGGAAATAAAAATTGAACTCCAGGGATCATGCCTTTCGAGAAAGTGGGACAGGAGAATGTGTCCAAAGCTTTCAGGAGAAATGCACTTTTACTTTATCTTCAATGTTTCATTCATTAAGACAATAACTTTAGTGATATTTTTTAACTAATATAGTCCAGTGTTAAAAGTAGTTCATTCTGGATTTGTTTGCAGAAGGGCAATATGGCTTAGTGTGCTGTGAACATGACCGACCTAGTGTTTAGTGTCACCTTGAGCATTCATCAGCTGTGTGACTTTGATTTAGGTATGTAAATGTCCTGTGTCTAATGTATTGTATTTTAGAAAATATAGATGTAATAGTACCTACCTCATAGGTAATACAAACTTAGCAACCATGTGTGTTCAAAATGGGGCAAACTCTCTTGTATTGAATTGCCTTTAATGTTTTCGTAAAACAGTGTACTGGTAAGATTCACAGATCAATGGGATTCTCTCTTAAGAGAAGGTAGTGGGTTTTAGCTGAATGTGACTTCTGTGCTTTGACAATGAAATACGTGAGTTGAAATTCGGCTGCTTGGGTTATCATATTCAAAGAGACACTCTAAAGTATGGCTAGAGAAATCTTTCCTGAGGTTTTTACAAGGAATCAGAAAATGCTACAAATATACTTAACATGTCATTCTTATGAAAATTTGTGTTTAATTATGCCCATTAAAGACTATGTTTTCCTGCTTTTAAAATGTCTGACCTAAATACAAATGCTGAACTTACCACGTGTTATCTAGTTACCACAAACTGACCTACTTGCTCTTCAAATTTTCCTTAAAGCAAACACATATATTTGTATGTTCACAAAAGAATGGTTTATTTGGGATCACATGCTACATACCCAAAACTATTGTGATCTCATCTACAAAAATCAGGTTTAGCCAAATTTTGTCAGAAATGTGAGCAATAGATCTCTGAAATAGTAGAATATAATAATTACAAGAAACCCTGTTATTACAGAAACCTGGATGAACTTCAATGAATCATATATTATTCATATTTGGGATTATGGATACATTTCAATGTATAAATCATTTAGAATAGCATTATCAAGAAGCCCACTAGTCACCTTATGACACCTAATCAGCCATTTTCTACAAATTTAGAACATGTCTTGTCATTTGTAGAAATTCAAATTGACTAAGCTTATAGATGGATTGGTACTCGGGGGAGAGAAAGAGAGAGAAAGGAAGGACGAAGAAGGGAAAAGGGAGGGAGGACATTTTCTTCAGGATTTAGGTGAAAAAGAAGCACATAAGAAAATTTCAACCTGCTACTGCATAGAAAACTGTCAAGAAATAGAATGCTTAAAAGTTTAAACACTTTATGCACAAAAGACATATGCAAATTATTACAAGAAATAGAACAGTGATCCATGTGAAATGCTATAGACAATAAAACTCAATTTTGCATTCTTAGTCACTCCGAAAAACAGTAAACTTAGGGGGCTGAAGAATGAGAGCCCCCAATATAAAGACACAATGACCCCCCCCAATGAGTTAAACATATGCAGAAATCCTTAAGGGGCTGGATATTTCTCAAACCAAAGCTGTGAAGTGAAAAGGAAAGTTAACTCTGGCCCAGTTGATTGGCTGACATTTTGAAGAAAGAATGTGTCAACAAACAGGTGGTGGCTTCCATGTGATTTCAAAAATAATTAAATCATAGACAGAAGATTTGGTAGTTTTTGTCATCACCTTCCAAGGGAGATAATGACAACCCTGAGACATTTGGTAGGCTGGCAATTATATGAATGATTTCTTAAGCCTCCCCAAATAATTTTTTTTTTGATACAGAAGGACAATTCATTGGATGATAGGCTACTGAAAAGGAATAGTGACTAAAAAGACACAAATTAAGGTAAAATGCTTTGTTCTATATTTCTTCTTCTATATGTAGAATTTACAAAATGAGTTAGAAAGTACAGTAAAGTATAATGAATTTAATGGTCATATAGGTATTTTACCATCTAGAGCTCATTACTATTATTTATTTTATTTTTCCAGCTTTTATAAAATTATATATGTCTGCTCACTATCATATATAATTTACACAAAAATTATTGTTATATGTAGTTACTGTATATGCCATGCTTTTTACTTGGTTCTAAATGCTTTTTTAAATTTATAAGAACTTTTTCCTGAAACAATGTAGAAAGAGAGTCTAAGGAGCACCAAAAACTTCAACAATTATCAACCAATTATATTTTATCACTCTCTACCCACTCACCTCCGTCTCCAATCTTGAATCACTGTAAACAAATTCCAGATATTTTATCAATTTATTTGAAAATATCTCTAAAGCTATAGATTTCTTTTTAAAAAGCATTACATTATTATCTTATCTAACAAGTTAATTCAATTCCCTAATATAATCAAATATCATTCAAATGTTTAAATTCTTTTGTTTTTCTTAATATTTTATTTTTGTTTTTTATTTGCTTCATGATCCAGATAAATTCCACATTGGATATTATATTTATTAAATTCTTGGTGTATGGGTTTCTACTTTCTCATTCCTTTTCTCTTTCCTTGCAATTCATTTGTAAAAAAAAGGCTGTATTTTGCTGGTTATATCCCTGTGGTATCGTCCAATATATTCTTCTGACCTTGTAATTTCAGTAAATTACAATTCAAATCTAGAGAAGCAGAATAAGATTCAGTTTCATTTGCATAGTACATGTATATCATTGTGTAAAAAATTTGCCACATTCATATTGAGGAATATGTTAATCCCTTTATAGTTCTTGTTACTATAAACACTACTGTAATGAAATTCCTCGTGCATACAGCTTTAAACATTTGTTGTATTATTTGCTTAAAATAAATTCTTACAAGTTTTATTGTGGAACGAAAAGCATACAATTTTTAAATGTCTGTTAATGCATATTGTCAAATTGGCCTTCAGAAAAATTTTAGTATATTTGAATCACACTTGATATAATTGAAGGCCTATTTTCTCACGTTATTTTCAGACAGAAAATTTTGTGTTTCTTTTACTAACTTGAATTAAAAAAGTATATTTTTTAACATAATTTTGACAGAAAGAGAGACAGAGACAGAGAAACAGAGAGAAGGGCATGGGCCCAGAGTAGTCTCCACAGTTGGGTATCATCAGTTTTCAACATGGGTTCATTTCACAGGTGGTTGAAGGCTGCACAGGGCAGGAACCACAAGAGAGGCATGCCCCATGAGCTGGGGACCGAACCAGGTGCCTTCCACATGGGAAGCTCACCCCAGCAAGAGCCAAATTGGGGGCACACCCCAGTTTAGCACTTTGAATCTGCATGGGTTGGGGCCAAAATTTGATCCTCAGGCCCTGGGGCTGCAAAGCAAGTGCTTAATCTGCTGAGTCATCCCGGCTTCCTTGAATTTTTGTTATTGGTGAGTTTGACCAACTTTCGTTATAATTGTAACGCACTGTAAAAACGAATACATTGACATTTCTATTCCTCTGTCTTCCTCCGGTATGATTAGCGTAAATTGATTACTGATAAAATCTGAAATGCTTAAAATGGGGGCAGAGGGTTTCTGTAAACCTAAGACCACAGTTACTTACAAGACTTTCTTCCCTGACTCCTTTTTCACTTTAATGTTAATACCATATGAATTCAATAAGTAAAGTTTGATAATATGAAGATAATACAATATGTATTTAATTCTATAAACTTGAAGTGAAATATAGAAAATGCAAACTGAGAGGTTTCCTGTTTCTAGTACAATCTTTGCATTTCTTTTCTTTCTTATTAAATTGAGACCTCAGAAGCCTTCTGATTTTTTATTATGCTTGAAATTTGCCCAAATGCTTCAATTGGAATGTAATTGGCTTTACCCAGCATTGTGCTTTGTGCTTGAGAGATAATGTCTTTCTGCATGAAATTCCCATGCAGCTGCAGTGGTCTCAAGTATAGATTTACAAGGTGATTGTTTCCACTCTTACAGGAGCATCTTCCCCTGTTGAATTTCCTATTCCTTGGCAGCCTGTAGGGATGTTGTCAGGATAATGTATTAAGCTATTTCATATTATCACCTTGGGAGTTTTGCTATTCTTTCGGTATCTTTCTGACAGATTAGTAGTTAATGTGAGACAGTGGCATGAACTACAGGGAATTTTTGTGTTTTCATTTCTGTAATAAGTTTGAAATCAATTGAAAATCATTTTTGAAAAAAAATGTCTTTTCATTTTTAATTGATATGCATTTGAGCAATAAGTTTTGTGAGAAAAATCACTACAGGAAGGCATGCATATGCTACTATTTCTACACAATAAATCATCATATACTTGACGTGGGTCAAAAGAACAGTGCAGTGCTAATCTTATTTTGTGGAGGCAAAGAACTGTTAGCCAATATTATAAGTTGAATAATGTTTGCTATCCCCTAAATAAAGATACTGTTGAAGCCCTAATTCTCAGTACTTACGTTTGTGACCTTGTCTCGAAATAGGGTCTTTGCAGATTTAAAAAAAGTTGAAGTGAGATTACTAACATAGACTCTAATCCAATATGTTTAATACATTTATAAAAATAAGAAAATTTTGATACAACTATGGACCCACATGAAGAATAAGACATGAAGACACAGAGTCACACAGAGAGGGAAGGCAAGACAGCCATATATATAAAGGTGACAGCAATTCCTAGAGTTACGCACCCACAAACCAAGGGATAACTGGAAGCTGCAGCAGGCATGGAAGTGACCTCCTTTGGAGCACGGCCCTGCCAACACCTTGACTGTGGACTTCTAGCCTGCAGAACTATGAGATAACTCATTTCTGTTGTTGCCAGGCACCCAGTTTGTGGTACTAGGTTATGGCAGGGTAGTTACAACTTAATATTGTAACTACACTGAAAATATGGTGAAGACAAGGGCTTGAACTAAAGCAACCAACCTCTTAAAGGAGGCAAGGGTTTGAAGATTAATATTAAATATAAAGTGTAGTGACTAAAATATCACTTTCTTCAGGAAGCGCTGTTTGCTCCCTCCTGGTATAGTTTAGGAACACATCTACAGATCTCCTCAATGCATCCTAAGTTCCCTTTATAGATATATGGGCATTTATTGTGATTCCATAGTTAACGTCTGTTCTAAACATCTGAGTTCCACTATGCGTTTTGTGAGAAATAGGATAAATGTGTTGTTTATCCCTGTTTTTTCCTATTGATGTGAAGGGGTTATTGCCTATCAAGATGGTGCAGCATCTTTGAAAGAAGAATAAGGTGCACCTTCCAATGTTCCTATTCGAACACATATACAGAGACACTGGAATGAATACCCACAGAACACCACCAAGTTAACTAAAGAATATGCATCCACATGAACTCTACTTTCTATTTAATTGTCAACTGGCTGCAACCTTGTCTCCATAAATAGTCTTACTCAAAAACAGACTGAAAATTCTATGTCAAGGGAGGAATTATTATTTCACCACTTAAAGGTAAAAGAATGGTAGGAAACTTGATTTCCAACCAGCTAAGCAAATGAAAGCATGGTTATTCAATTATGTTGTTATCAGAAACTTAAAACCTACATCCTATTCTGAATAAAAGTGCCCCAAATAAGTCATCACTCATGGAATGTGATAGGTTATTCTGCTATAGATGTATCTGTTATTTTGAAAATCAGCTTATTCTTTTGAAGAAGTTAATTACCTCTATCCCTATGTTAATTCACATGTAGACCTCTAGTGACATAGTAGGGTACTGTTCTTTCCACATTTTTTATTTTGTAAGACTAATAAGTTCTCTTAAAGGTACCCTAGCTGAGCTCCCTGTCCTTCCTGTTTCTTTACTATCAGGCTATGCTTGGGTTCAGTTAACAGTAAATAATAGGCCCATTAAATAGCATTAAGACACCTGTGTATTTCATAATTTTATTTTGTTTTATAAACCTTTCATGTTTCAACTATTTTATTTATTTTTATTTTTATTATTATTATTTTTTGCATTAGCAAATAAATAAAAAATAAGAACTGGCTTTCTGTCACATGGAGGCCCATGTTAAAAATAAATAAAAATCTCATCTCACTTAATATGATGATCTCAAGGTCCATCCGTGTTGTCAGAAATGGCTGTATTTCATCTTTTATCACTGAGTAATATTTCATTGTGTCAATGTACCACAACTTCTTATAGGTGAAATACACAATTGAAAGAAACAAAGATTCATGGACACAGTTAATAGGTTAGAGTTTGCCTGAGGGTAAGGAGGGAGGGAGGGAGGAGCGGAGGGAGGGGGCATCAAATACATGGTGATGGAAGAACTGACTCTGGGTGGTGAGCACATGATGCAACACATAGACGACGTAATGCAGAACTGTACACCTGGAATGTATATAATTTTTACCAACCAATGTCACCCCAATAAATTTAACAACAAACAAACAAAGCCACCATAGACAGATAGATGGTAGAGAGAGAGAAAGAAAGAGAGACAGAGAGCGATAATCTTTAAAGCTCAGTAACTTAAAAATGAACACATTAGATTATGAAGACAGAAGGTTCATAGTTGCCTACTGCTGACCTCCTCACCTGTGCTTAGCGCTCAGTGGTACGAGAGGTGCTTCACTCTTTGGCAGTGTCTACCAGCAGTGTTCGATCCTGAACTCTGCACAGTGGTCTCCTGGTAGACCACCAGAGATGTCGCTGGGTGTTTATGTAGAGGCGGCTGGGGGCATTTGCCAGTCATGAGGGTTCGACAGCCATGCAAAATGAGGTCAGCAAGGGTGCAGCTACCTTGGGACCCAGAAACAGTTGTCCTCAACACAGAGAAGCCGAAAGGAACCCTTTCCAGCCAAATCCCTTATCAGAAATTCCCTTCAAATCCAGTGGTATATTCTATCTCAGAATTTACAGTGACATGACAGTTCTTCCTATTGAGCGACTGCTGTTTCTTTCCTTAGAAACCCAAAGCTCATTGCTGCTGCCACCATGTCCTCAGAGAAGGGCTGTTCTCTTGAATGTGCATACCACGAACATTCGTTTGTTCATGTTCAACAGGAATGAGCGGTGATAAAACATTGGATGACCCTCTCCCTGGTGGTTCTTTATATGACTATCAACTCCCATCGATAAGAAGAAATCATTCACTTAGTACCTGGGTTCTAGTCCTTTTTTTTTTTTAACTTTGCTGTTAGCTCTAAGATGGACAAAATTAGTAACACAAGTCATTCTTGGATTGTAATGAGAAATGTGATTAGCACCCGATTTTATATATATACCGGTATATATCCCCCCCCCCCCCAAAGTCTTTGCCCTCCAGAGGGACATAACTCACAGAGATAACTGAAGAGCTGATTCTTTATGGACTAGTGCTGGGCCAGGCCCCAGGAAGGATTAGTACCACCAGATTAACATCGTGTGCTTTCCTTGCAAAGCCAACCTGAGCCGTCACTGGCGAAGTCAGGGAGGTCCTAGAGTCCTTGGTCACATCCTTCCTGTGCAGGAAAGCCAGGACAGTGTCTAGAAAAGGCACCTTCTCAAGCTTCTTGCAGTAATAGGTAAGCACATATTGACAAACCTGTGTGTGTGTGTGTGGGGGGGGGGCGGTGGCTGAAATCACAAACAAATTGGGGATTTCACTTTGAGTTTTTATAAATGGGTTATTGATAATGGCTACCTGCTTTATTAAGAAACATTTACATGTCAAAACAATCCAAGTGTCCCCAGGAAGGGACAAGGGATGTTAAGTGATGCCATAGTCACATGATAGAAAACTGTAAACAAAAAGTTTTAAGTAAATGAGGTAAATATAAAATGATATTAATTATACAAAGCAAAGCATAGAATGACCTGTAGAATGCTATGTATTTGTGTGAATAAACTTGGAGAATTAAAAGGTTAGACACCTGAATATGTACGTGTTGGTATATGCATGCATTTACTTATTAGTTAATTAGCTAGTTTTTCCTAGGGGAGAATGTGTCAAAAGAAGAACCTACTAAGAATGCTTGACTCTGAATAAGAAGGAAAGAAAATATTCTTTAAAAAATACTGTTACTTTGTGCATTGCTTAGATTTTAGAAATATGCATGTACGTTATTTTTGGTCTTTTTAAAGCAATGTCAGTACCAATTAGTTAGGTCACACTATTGAGGGCATTGTTGGCAAATGTTTAGCCTTCTTAACTTCTTATGTAAAATAGCACATTAACAACAGCAAATCTTCTAAAGTTATATAGAAAATTTTCCATCCCTGTAAATAAAGTTTAGTCACATAGAAGCAATTTCAGTGGTAAGGAAGCCTGAATAGAATTCAACTCCACACTAGGAGTCAAATATTGTATTTCTACTTAGATTCTGAACTTGTTTTGTTAGCCTTTCAATATATTGCAGATCATAATGATTAAAATTCAGAATCATAAAGTGCATAGCACTTTAGGAAGTGATACTTAGTGACTAACCACAGACCAAAGAGAGAGACAAAGAGAGAAACAGAGAGGGAAAGAGAGAGGAAGAAACTAAAACTTAAGCTATGTACATTAAAAAATGTATATCTTAGTGAAAGAAAGTTGGCATTTTTGTGAATTTTAGTCACTACTATTTTCTTACTACCTAGAACACTGCCTAGCAATTGCTAGATTTTCACTAAATACTTATTGAATGAATAAATAAATTGTCTAAACATTGTGAAAAGTAGTTCAGTTTCTCTTTGCCTTTACAAATTAAGACAATGTAAGCTTCATAATTACATTCCCTATAAATACTTTACAATGACAAGCATAGCCGTGCTCAAATAAATATTAATGATTTGTATATAAGAAATACAGTATATATTTGAAATTCAATGAATTATTGTTATAGTTTGTTGATACTAGGATATAGGTATGTTAGTGATCATTGAATTAGTAAGTACTTCGAATTTAAATGCAACTTTACTACAGATCGATGGTATATAATGTGTGTGTGTCTGTAGCTCTTATTTGAAATGGATTTGAAATGTTAAAAACAAAACAAAACAAAACACTTTGGACTCAAGAATTTATGTTAGCTCAGGGAAGTAAAACAACCAGTGAAATAAATGTAGATTGCCAGTGATTTTTGCAACTTTTCTGCTTCATTTAGCCACAGCATAGAGGCTGAAATAAGTGACCCAAATCTAGTACACTCAAAATAAAAAATATATATATTTAAAAAAATGTAGTTTGGTTATGAATCTGGAGCAGGACTCCAGCATCAATTCACTAGTGTTGGCTCAAAATTTTTAACTGTCCACATAATGACACATACAACAATATCAATCAAACTAGAAAAAAATAACATTTTTGAGTATATGGAAGGCTACAGAAGGCATAAGACATAGGGACAATTGTATAGAAAATTGAATTACTGAAACAGAAAAAGGGATGTTGCCAGTCACTCTTTTTCTTGAAAAGACGGGCAAAACTAAGCAAACACATCTGAAGTCGCATGTAAAACAGGCAAGTTCCAGATTTGTTAAGTTCATTTTATAAGTATGAGTGCACTCAAAAATACGATCTAATACATATCCAAAACGTTAAGTCCTTGCTATGTAACATAGGAGACACCCAATGTTTACTAAAGGCCAGCGTTCTTGTTTTCCTGCTGAGAAAAATATCAACCACATCTATGCAGCGGTTCATCCAAGAGGGTTTGACAGGAAAAATGAGGTGCGCTTCTTGGAGTAACTGAACAAACCACACAGAACATCTGTTTTCTCTCTGCTGAGACACATCAGCTCTGGCCTGCTCACTCCTTGAGACTCCACGTGTAATCATAGCACCTTGCTTAGTCCAAATCCAAGGAAAGACATTCAGCAAAGCTTTTTAATGTCTAAAGAGAGTGGCTGGCTTTCTGGAATGTCAAACGTTTTGAGTTGTGTTATTTTCTCTAAGTATTTATTAAGCCACCAAGTATGCACCAAGAGTGGCAAAGAATAGCCAAGTGCCTCATCCAGGGCTGTCTGGACTCCCAAAACATGCTAGCCTTGAGAGTATGAGGTGATTTCCCTCTTTTAGGATCAAAAAGAGTATTCATGATCCTTCAAAATGAAATACATCCCTAAGAAAATAGCTGAAGGGTTTTTTGGTCTGTACTCATATGGAATTTCACTTGGAATAATAGTGCTTACACACTGCATCCACCTGCTGTGGAGATCTTTTGTGCGTGTGCATAAGAAAAAAAATGAATAAAATGTTGTGAGAATTAGAAATATGTGAACGCTCACCTTGAACATCTGTAAACATATGTTTTCAACACATGATCTTTTCTACCCCTAAGATTCTGTGCCTACGACTGTAGTCACTAGAGTTAAAAGAACATTTAAGAGTAGATGAAATTATATTTGATATTAGAGACCAACCCAAACAGTGTTTTATTACTAACAACAACTTACTATTTTATCTTTTGAATCTAGAGGTAGCCTAACACTTTATTTATTTATTTATTGTTTTTTACAGAGAGAGAGAGAGGGAGAGAGAGAGAGAGAGACAGAGACAGAACTGAACTGGGGGAACTCCACAGTTCAGCATATGGTTCCGCACGGGCCGGGGCCGGGATTCAATCCTGGGTCCCCGGCGCTGCAAAGTGAGCACTTAACCCACTGAGCCATCCCAGCTTCCCCAGTAACACGTTTTTTGAAATAAAAACATATACAAAGAAACAAACCACATAAGTGTTCCCAGAATAAACAGGCCCTACCATGATCGAGCTGTTACCTTTCGTATATAACTGAAATTAACATTACTGTTTTCTTTTGAGAGTTGCACTTAGTAGCAAACTGATCTGGTAACTACAAAATTTTTGCCCAGCGATCCTCTATCTCCAGACATCGTATTACTTAATGTTTGGCTGCTACCACAAGAATATTAAATTTCTCAGACCAGAGAATCTAGATTTACATTTAAACACATTAATTTAAAGTAATTAAATCCAGAGTAACAAACGAAGAGAAAAATTAGTACTAGCTTTTTTAGGTTAAAAGAGTTCAAGTGCAGAACTGAGTAGACACATTGAGAAATAAATGGTTACCCACATCTGCAGACACTGGGTTTAAGCAATATCCCGTGCAGATAGGTACCAAGGATGGTTCCAGCTACAATGTATTATTATAGTATTAATAATAAAAATTATTATAAGCATTATTATTATTATATATTTTATTATTATTCAGAGTGTATTATAGCCTAATATGATGCAGTAACAAGCAGATCTACAGCTTTTTTCTTTTTTTCTGAAAGTTCCAGTTCACATGAATAAAAAGTTTTGAAGAAGACCAAAATGTAATCATATCAAAATGTTTGTTTTGTTCTGGGAATTAAAGACTTGAGTTACAATTCTTGTAGCAATGGAGAATTTTAAAACCGCAGACATAAAGACTATAAACCGACTTACAGAAGAGAGGAAAAAAATTTAAAAAGGAGTATATTAACTCACATTTGCCCATGGGCAGTCATTGAAGAAAAATGCAAAATAAATAACTGTTGTTTTTCCACAGAAGTTCTAAAAAGGATGTTATTCATCCTGAAAGGTACTGTGCAAATTATATTGTATGTAAGGTCATTGTTACCACAGCATACTGAGTATTTTAAAATTTCAGAGCTATTATCAGCCATTACTAAATGATCTAACATTTCAAAATGAGTGTTGCAGTTGTAAAGGCACATAAAAGATAAAAATGGGATGTGTGTGTGTGTGTGTGTTTGAATAGTAGAAATTACAGTATCTAAAAATGATATGGAGATTAACATTTAATATGTGTCAGACTTAACACAAAATTATAATCTCTGGCTGATCAATAGCAATATAATCATAGAAACAAGGAAATGGTGAAGAGATTAACAAGGCAATATGAAAATTAATCAACAAATCTCCACAGCTGATGGAAATGATGCACTGTGTCCTCAGCCTGAAGAACTCCTAGCCGTGTTCATTCAGGTTCATAAACCATAACTTGCTCAAGAGGAAACAGAAAGGAAACAACCGCAAGATTGTACCAGATCGGGGAGGACTTGCAAAATGTCATCTGGATGTGATTCTTTTCTCACCATATTTTCAGCTGCGCTGATTTCAAACTTAGAGGATGTGGTTAAGTCACTTGTGATGAAACAAACCTGCCCACTCCCAGTACCATTCAATTATATGACCCGCAGGGCATGAGAACAGGGCTAGATCGCTCCAGCCTGCCACATCAAGATGAAAGAAAGGAAACAAGTTAGATAAAAGAGAAAACACACACCCTTCTCTTGCAGAGGAGTCCTGCCTGTACTGCTGTTTTGGAGGGTAAATTAGAAAATGGAGAACATTTTGGAAGTTTCCTGTTGATGTTAATTAAGGACAATTACCTAGAGAAGCATGAACACACATGCAGATTGCCACTCCTAATAAAGCAGGTGGGTTTTTACACAGTTCAGGGCTCTTTTTCTCCAGCAAAAAGAACATTCATGTGAAAAGATCATGTTTCTAAGGACAGGATCCATTTGGCCTGTCTTGCTGTCCAAACAATATGAAGTTCAATACTATGGTGTACATTTAGATATCTCAACTGTCCTCAACATTCTGCAACATCGATGGCACAACACCAAATATGTATGGGAAGAAAAAAAGCTCTCAAAATTCATATCAAATGTATAATTCTCCTAGACGAAGCCTTTCTTCATGTTAGGCTGTTTAAAGATATATTCTCAGAGTAACATATACTGGTAAGCCAAGCTTATCTGACCTACGGCACAAATTCATCAACTTTCTTAAAACATTATGAGAATGCTTTGCAATTGTTTTATTTTTTTTTATTTTTAGGATTAATTTTTATTGTTTTTGACATAGAGAGAGAGGCAGACAGACAAAGAGAGAGAGACAGAGAAAAGGGGCGGGCCCAAAGCAGTCTTCATAACTGCACGTCATTAGTTTTCAATATACTTTCATTCCACAGGGTAGTGTGGGTCTTCCCGGGGCAGGAACTCGGCCAGGAAGCCTCCTGCATGGGAGGCATGCCCCCATGAGCTAGGGGCCTCCCACATGGGAAGCTCGCCCTGCCAAAAACTGAACTGGGGCACACCCCAGTTCAGCATATGGGTCCACACGGGCCGGGGCTGGGACATGATCCTTGGACCCTGGGGCTGCAAGCAGATCACTCCACCTGTTCAGCCATCCCAGCTTCCTTTTTTTTTTTTAAGCTCATCATATATCATTAATGTTACTGTATTTTATGTGTGGCTTAAAACAATTCTTCCTCCATTGTGTCCCAGGGAAGTCGAACAATTGTGGACATCTCTGATATAAGCTTACTTGCCACTTCAAGCCACAAATCAGTTAATAGGAAGGAAGGAGAAAGCTTCTGGAAGGGTTGTACTTTCTGGCAACTTCAGAGAGCTGTTGGGAGCATTCTTTAATCTTTTTCAGAAGCTCTGACCTCACTTCCCTAGCTAGGCCCTGTGTTGGGCCCAGCCACAGCCCTGCCCTCTACTGATCGCACCTGGGCCCCGAAAAGGGCAGAGGGTGCTTCCAGTATGATACAAGTGAGAAAGATTATCTTCTACCAAGTGGGCAAAGACTCTGGGGACGTTTAGATTATTATGTATACTCTTACCTCCTAAGAGTTATTTCTGTTCCTAGAAATATTTAGTTAGCAGTGTTAATCATCTTTTTTGAGACGAAGACAACTGGGGTTGGAGCCTGGAAGATCTTGGTTCTTTTGAAGATATGATTCTCACTGTTCTTGCCGCTTTCGGGAAGTTTCTTAAACCTCCTTTGTCCAGGTAACTCAGACAATTATCCACACCTATCATATCTGTGCCACATGCAAAGTGTGGAAGAATGATCTTTAGGATGAGATGGGGGTACTTTCAGGGTCATGGTCCTCATAGATGGGTTGCTGCCAGAAGATGAACTATAACAGTAAAACCAAAATTTTATACATTTGGACAGTGTGTTTAGGAGCAAGTTATTTTTTATTATTCCTAATGGAACTGGAAAATTCAATTCATAAGACCACCTCCTGGCAATTGCAAGTCCTAATATTAGCCTATAGGCTTATATATAGAGGCGTGTAGCACAGGCATGTAGTTCTAGCTCACATCAAGGAGACGTATGTGAAAGAATTAGCACTGCCCCAGACACACAGAAGAACAAATCAAATGGTGATTCCAACTCCCCACCACCCCGAACTTTTTCTCTGAGGAAAGTGTTCGACAAGGAAATGATACACTTAGAAGCTATTTTACCTTGGAAATAGGTTTTCTAAAATAGCGATCAAGATGTTGTTTCATCAAAACAAAGTTTTTATCTTTCCTATTTACTTCTCCATTTTCCTTGCTTCTTTTGTTTTCCTCTATATCTTACTTGATTTATTTCTCAGCAATTTCATACTTCCAGTCGAAGATCAGCTGCCTGGCATTGGACTTCTTTGAAATGGCCCAATTCAGAGGACTTGTTTTCTGCTTTCATGTAGCCTGTGACAAGTTAATAGATAAAAAGAGCAGGAGGGGGTCAGTTTAGAGGACATGCAAGGGACACTGGGGAACATTAGCACATGTACACACACACGAACACACACGCACACTTCCTGGAATGTATTCAACAGACTGTAACATTGGGAGATGCTTATTTTATTTTCATCAAGGTAGGAAACACATACTTTAGATACTTAACCAAATCCTAATCTTTTAAATGAATATAACAGAAAGAAAAAGAAAGCAGGCTTGAATATATTCCTAGATATAATTAATACTATTTTAAGGTACAAATAGGGATCCATTCTCTATTCCTAGTCCAACTTATGGTACAAAAGAAAATCTCGTCCCATCCAGTTGTTCATTTGCAATTTACATCAACATGAAGACATTAACTCAAAACAGGGATCAGGTCCATAAGCTCTTGATCAAAAGAGGCTTAATGACTCAGGTCTGGAGGCTCATGTTTACGGTCCAAGATTCTCTTGGTATATTGAAAAGAAAATGTCTGAGAGATGTACCAAACCAATGCCAACCAGCTGACAGTTTGATTGTGTTTGAAAGGCGAGTATTTGAAGCAGGAGAAAGTCTCTGGTTCACAGCCAGTTTCTTCCATAAATACAGACACACATGAGGCCCAGGCTCTAGCCTTATGCACATAAGGCCCAGAGAAAGGCTGGCTGCTGGTCATGCAATCAGTGGGTATTGGCTTAGAAATTCTCTCCTGTTTAATCTGGGCTGACTTCCTGTATCAAGAAGGACAGATTGCATTTGGCTGCCTATATACCTTTATCAGCAATTGTTCCCTTCAGGTGCCTGATTCTATTTCCGCTTTGTGATGGTCCAAACTTAAGAATGTATTTCAGATTCAATTCATCAGGTACATATTTTTCCTTATCACACTAATTCACGATCACAGTTTTGCTACAGTTAGGTTTCTACCTTAAATACTTTGCTGATGTGGACTTTTCAAAAAATGTGTTGATATTAAACATCTAGGAGCCCATGTAATGCTGTTCTATTCAAAGTTTTGCTTGCCTCTCACCTCTCTTCCCCCAGGAGACCAGGAGGCAAATGGTCAGAAAATGTTTGTCACAGGCAGTCTATAGTTTGTCTTTTAGACACATACTGTGATTCCACATATGCTTGCGACATATTTGTAGGGAACCTCACACAAAAGCCAAGTTGTGTCACTAGATGCCCAGAGAGGGGTGGGAATGAGAAGGGAGGTAATAGAGGCATGCCATCTCACCTGTGTTCCAGGGCAGAGGGGCGTTGAGTGTCATTGTGGGAGTCTCAATGGTGACTAGAACTGACACATAGCAATCTCATTAGAGTTGAGGACAGGGCTAGAGAAAGACTTTGTCAAAGGAATTCAGAGAACAATGAGCCTGAAGCACCTCTTAGTGTGTAGCCCATGCGCTGCTCATTTGGGATGCTACCATTCACTCTCACACTTACCCCTATGGAGGCAAAAAATCGACAGCAGCGTTTTGATGTAGTGGAACTTTTTTGTCCTTGAAAACATCTCGTCTTTCTCCAAAAAATGAATATCAAGAGAAAAATAGAACAAAACCTGGGAGCCATAGAAAAATAAAGGCCCAATCTTAAGGGTAATGATTTTTGAACTGGATATTTATTTTGCATCCAGAAGGAAGATGTTTTTCACTGGTACTTAAAAATGAAGGGTTTCAAAAGGGAAGAAACAAAAATCACAATTCATGTTTTTCTCACGGGCAAGTCCTATACTGTAACCCCCCGCACCTGATGGCATCTTAAACTCAGCAGAATGCATCCCTTCCACACCTCAAGGAAAGCAGGAGGGGGGAAGTGTCTGGAGGTATGTGTGCATACATGGACTTTTTAAAACCAGGTCCCGTATGTCATCTCGCCCAATTCTACACAAAACCATAAGCCATATGACAGGCCACCTTTGTTTTTGAATGACACTCAGAGGGTCTCAGTGGACCTTGTTGATTGTCTGCTCTTCTTCCCTTTTCCTTGACTGCTTCGAAAGAAGGAACCTTCTCTAGACGACCCACCAGCAGGGACTCGGCAGTATCTGTGTTTATGTAACAACTGATGCCTTGAAGTTATCAGTTTTTTGAGCATGAATGTATCTGAAAAGGGTTCATGGTGCCCAGTAGCACTATTAGCATTAAGACGCTGCCAGTATTTTCATAATAAACTGGAGATTTCCAAAGACAATCTGGAAATGTTTTGTGAACAATTTAGAATCTAGTTCTAGAGATTACATTTTAAGGCACAAACAAAAACCGTACGTTGGGTTCTAATGTGTGGGTATGAAGATAACTAATTGCCATGCTTCTTACCTGTCATAAAAAGAAAAGAACCGGCTTTTTATGTCAGGTAAGATATCTTTCTTGTCTTCATGTAATTAACCAACAGGAGAAATTATTTACACCTCTACCACACAATCGATTCTTATGGCACGTTCTCTCCAAATAATCCTAAAAGTGAGTACTTAGGTAACAAGATGTAAAACAGGATTTTCTGTTGTTTTAACATGTTGGCTAATGTCCAGAGCTGAAAGGGGTTGCTTTCAAGTCCCGCCACATTTTAAAGAGAGTAGCTAGACTCATCTATAGGATGTACTAAGAAAGAACAAAACCATCTCTGAAACCCTTCATCCAACACCCACTTGCAATCTGTATTTACAGGTTAGAGGTCCATCAGGGTAAATGAAGCTCGTTTAGAAGAGTGTTGAGTGTTGGTTGATAAGACAGGGAGTGGGGTGGCTTTTTTCTCACTTTTCAAACAAAGTGAGGAGGGCTTCACTGAGAGCCCTGTTATTACCGTAGGACCATTTGCCAGGAGAGGCCACCAGAAACGCTCTCTCCAGCTGTCTCCTGGCCTGATGCTGACATACACCGTTCCTCATTTGGCAAGTGCGCCCTGGAATCAGAGGGCTATAGAAAATGTTTCTGAGCCTCCTCCCATGAAAATGCTCTTTATTTACATACCTGCCTCAAAACATTACATGCAATCAATATATCACACTACCAGCTGAAGGACGTTTTTGTTTATTTGTTTTACCTTTTTGCCCCTCCTCATAAGTTTTGGCTTGAAATAGCAGGAGCAGATATAGCTCACTGTGGTGGAGGTTCCTGGGGCAAGAGGAGAAAAAGAGTAGACCCTGAGACACATCCATCACACCTGGCACTTCTTTAGGGGCCCTGAGCCTGGGTGAGGTTTAAAGGGGAGAAAGGGGCAGGCAGGCTTTTACAGGACGTGATGTGAGGGTATTGTGAATACTGCAAGATCGTAAGTTAATACAATTCTAATATCCAGAAGTTCAAGAAAGCATCGAGATCTTAAACATGATTAAGCATTGGGAGGAAAAAATAATCAACAAATTTCTTGAAATCAGAGTTGGAAGAAGAAATACCCAGTTAGTAAACAACTTCTACTAAGAAGTCATAATGCAGGTAATTTGTATAGTTTTAGTCTAAGTGTGAATGTCTATGTCTCTTATATTATGTTAAAAATCAGTATATTTAAAATGATACATGTTCACAAAGAGTCCATAGGTTTGGGGATCTTCAACTATAAACCCAAACAAATTTTGGTGCCAATCCCAGTAGCTTAGAGCAACTGCCACAGTCAGAAACAATCAAGATGGATCATCTTATAATTATCTGCTTGGATTCGTGAGAAAGGATGGTAGAGTAGAAATTAATTGCCGGATGATATAAATCTGAATTTGAGTTTCTGCTCTCACACTCACTGTATGTTTGTGGGCCAATTACTTAATCCTCCGCTTTTCTAATTAGTCACTTGTAAAATGAAATATCATCAATATTGTTCTATAAATTTGTTGAAAGGATTAAATGAAATAACATAACAAGTATCTCTCAGGTGATAATTTGATGCAACTTTTTCCCCGTCCTGCTTTTTTTTCTCTTTTTGTTCCTTTGCTCCTTTCCTTTCTCTTTGTTCTCCTCCCATTGGTTTTCAGGACTTGTTAGTTCTCTCTCTCTCTATCCTCTGTCTCTTCATTCTTTTTATTACTTGCATTTGAGTACTTTAAAAAATGACCTATTTACTAAATATTTCCTGAAACAAAAAGATGCAATTTGTCTCTCATTAGAAGAGATTGTCTACAGTGCAAATAACATAGACAAAGAAATTCCCACTTTCTCCTGAACCCACTCAGACACTGTAGTCTGTGGAATATTGTTTATTTATTTATTTACTTTTTTTTTTTTCCCAGTAATGAAACTCCCACCTTGGAACACAGGAGTAGTGAGCACATCCTTAACGCTAAGCCTCTCTTTCTTGAGAACCTTCACAATAACAGTTTTCTCTGTGATTGTACCCTCCCTACTCTTGTGAATCCATTCCCTGGGGATAAAAACACTGATGTGAACCTCATGCAATTCTACTCCTATGGTGAAAATATTATGTTTCTCTGGATGATGTCCGTGACATCAATGTGGAGATAGTGAGATAAGACCCCAGATTGTCTTTATAGGTCCCAGTTATTACTGTGGATCGCAGTTCATCCTCACCTAAGTACAATTTCCTTTCCTGATTGCTAATCTGGCAGACCTAGATCAAAGTCAACTCCAACTTTAGGCAAAGACAATTGCTTTGTACAGATATCTCCCCCAGCACCCAGCACTGAAAATTCTAGTTACTATAATAAATCTTATTTCTATATCACTTAAAATGGTTATGCTTCTTCAATGGAATATTGAGTAATACACAAACTCAATGATCTCTTTTGATATTAATTCCTGAATATTTTCTCTTTCTCTTGCTGTAGTGAGTGGGCTTTTTTTCTTTTTGCTTTTTTTTTTCCAGTTAATCGTGACGTTAATTCTAATCCTAAATGTTTGCCTTTGAAACTTTTCAAGTGAAGGCTTCCTAACAGAAGGAAAGCAAAACGTTTAGCACTGAAGTATTATGAGGACTTAGGCAAAATCATAGACTTAATGTGCTTAAAATCTTCCTTCAAAGGTTTAATTTGTCTTAACTTTACTTCTATTTCATAGCATACCCACATATATTTAAAACTTTGAATATAGTTTCCTCTCCAGGTTTTTAAACAAAATAAAATTTCTGGGTGGATATATACCTACACCATGATTACTGGTACTTGGTGGACTGTGTGCAGAGATCAAAATACGTTGTAGATAAAATCTGTAGGGACAATGTTTCTTTAAAATGATTTTATGATTGGCCCAAAGCACCCCAAACTCTGCTGTCACATTATCTCTAATGGAAAAACATATTCCTATACTTATAACTACTTAGGAAATTATCCCATATCTTTTCTTTCTCATTGTGTGATAAAATGCAGATATTGGGTATTTAAACTAAGTTACCTTAGAACTTTCTCTAAAGATTTTTTACTTAATTTGTTGAAATCACTTCAGGTCATATTTTTCTATAAAGCTGCTAAGTTCTGAGGCAACTGTGCAATTACAATAGATTAATCCCTTGCATAAATTTTTGGATTTTCACATAGAGGCAACAACAAAGCTAATGTTATATTTTACAAAGCACTGAAAACTCATCTTGGTAATTGATGGAGGAAAAAATACATTTAAATGAGTTAGGTAAATTCAAAACAAAACAGATTTAAAAAATCAGCATTTGAAAGTTCACTCTCTAACAAGGACAGTTCAGATACAGTGAATAGTTTGTGTAGCTATTGATATTGCTGAAATCGCTAGAAAACAAAAACATCTTAGCTTTCTTTAAGATTTATTTTTGTTGCTTTTGAAAGAAGGTGAGGGGTTGGGGAGGGCCCAGAGCAGTCTCCATAGTTGTACATCCTTAGTTGTGACATGGTCTCATTCCACACAGGTGGGTGTGGGGCTGTGTGGGGCAGGAACTAAACTGGGGGCCTCCCACATGGAAGGTGAGAGCCTTCCCCATAAGTCTAGGCAATAAGCAGTGGTGCCACATTGCAGCATGTGGGTTTGCAAAGGTCTGGGCCTGAATTTGATCCCAGGACATTGCGGTTGCAACGTGAGTGCTCAATGCATTGAGCTATCCCAGCATCCTTATCTTTGCCTTTTTGAAAGTGATTCCTATTGGAAATTAGAGAAACCAGCCTGGAAATAAAATACTTGATAACAATGGGAAGATTCAGATACCTGCTAACTAAAAATTTCCCATCTATGGTTCTTAATACCTTAAATTTGCTGTTAAATCCTTCTTTTCCCTAAGAAAATAACTATGGGGGTTAGTAACTTTTTCTCTCAGTATCAAGTAATAAAGTCATGAGATTACTCAAGGCACTGTCCCCACAACTCTGGTGTCATTTAATAGTAGAACTATGATTAAAAAACTGAAATACTAATCCATATCCCAAAGAGACAGAATTAAACCTAAATATATAGTATAAAATGTTAGATATAAATAGGTGTTATCCATATTGAACTTTTATTGTTGTTGCTGGTATTGTTTTTGTTTTACATCACCCAGCAGTTGTGGTCACATGAGCACTTAGAGCACTAGAAAGTAAAAAAAATGACATATTCTATGTATAATTGCATCAAGTATAAGCAAATTTTAAGTTTAAAACTGATTATTATAATAAAAATAAGTTATGCTCATTTAACATATTAAAATTTGGGGGACACTATATTTAAATTATGCAAACATGCTCATATATTTTAATATCAGTTATATGTTATTTAAAAAATACCTTCTTTTCAGATACATGTTTAATTGCTAAAATCAAGGCAACAGTGACAGTGGCCTATGCTCCATCTAGTAGGACAAGGATAATAAATGCAAGCTACCTTTCTGCCTTTTAAACACATAACTCAATATTTGCACATGTTTCTTCTCTTCACATCTTAGGAATTAGACAGAAATTAGCTACATAGCTTGATAATTGGAAGGGAAATGTGAAGTTAGGGTCTTCCTGAGTAACCATGAGTTCTGATGAAACTTGGACACTTCATTGCTAAAGGGAAAAAATCAAGAGAGTGAATACTGGGGAAGAATCAGCAGTTACTGTTATACCCACTTATACATAAATATAGCTAGGATATATTTCATGTTTAAATGCATGCATTAACATGTATCTGAATCAATAATATCTATAGAATGGGGTTACATTTTTAAGGTTCTGTTTAATTTGTTAATTGATTTGCTCTCTTCTTAACAGAATTCCTCTTAGAGAAAATTCTTCCACGTACGTAATTGCAAAGCAAGTCAAATGTCAGATGAAAACCCACAGTAGAGTGTAAATTATAACATGTTCAATCTGGGTTAGATAGATATGTGATTTAACATGTGTTCAGGGCACAGATTTCATTAATTTATAGGAGTTTACAAAAATCTGTGTGGAATATTGTTGAAAATAGCATAAGTAGAGCCATGTAACTACAGTAAAGGCTGGGTCAAAAGTCCACAAGTGATCTTTCTCATTTCTCTAAATTCCAATGATATGAAAGAAAAGCTTACATTTAAATATAAATAAATTCATAACAAAATTCAGAAAAGAAAACAACGGGATATATAAATAATAGAGACTTTTACAACTGTAGCTCAAAACAAGCTTAAGAGAAGTCAACAGGAAAGGTAAGAATCTTTCTTCAGGTAATTTACAAAAATATCTCATAAACAGAAAAAAAAGAGCAGAAATGGATCTGGTGACTGTATTGTAGAAAAAATTATTAAAAGACAACATTTATGCAAAGAATGTATATATTTTAATGGCTGTTGATATATGATAAATCTATTATCAATTATCTCAAACTTCATATGACTTCACAATGTTAATTATGGGCTGGTGAAAGGATGTTGTACCAATGAGGACTGGGTCAAATGACAGAAACCTCATGGTTTCTTTAATTATTTATTAAAGGACTATTAAGTAATAAAAGGAGAGTAAACCCTCACTGAACTAACATGTTTTTTCTTTTTTTTTTCCTCAAGAATATAAGAATAACAGAGAAAGAAAGCAGCCACCTTCTCTAGGACTAAGGGAGAGTATTTAAGGGAAGGAAGAGCACACTTTGAAAGATCATCTTCCATAGCTGAAATTTCTAACATACTAGAGAGGGTGCGGCTGAGGCACATGCCACAGACAGGGGTTGTGACTATAAGCTAGTGGCTGGGACAGTGGCAGAATTTACTGAATACCTGACTTCTGGGATGCTGGGCAGTTTGGCTTAGAAGATATCCACTTGAGTGCCAGTGATACTCGCTACAAAGGCACCTAACAGGTGCTGGAATAACTCACTGGAGGGTGTGGGCCATGAGGTTTTGTGAATACCATTGGCCAAAAAGCAATTGTCGGCCTTCAAGCCACAGAAGACAAGACATGTTTCCAGCTATCAAAAGAGACACGTTTGTTTTAAAATCCCATTCCCTCGTGAGAAAGCAGGGCTAAGAAAAGTGGATGTGAACCAAGCAGCAATAATGCTATAATGAGCACAGCTGACAAAGTTCTTCTGGTTTGGGAGAAAGATATACTTTCTGATTAGTGATAGAATGTGACAGAAAAATATTCTAAAGTGTGTTAAAAATTTAAGCGTAAGACCTCTGGTTTCAGCTCTGAATTTTAAAGAGTTTAGAAACTGTCACTCCCGTACTTAGAAGAAAAATATATGTGGAAAATTTGAAAATGCTAACCTTTCCTGAACCCATTGGAGAATAAAGGTCACAGGGCAAACCACCCCCTGGAAATCTAGGAAGAGAAGTGTATCCAAGGAGCAATGGTCAAGATCTGCTTTCCTGAAACAGAAGGCACGCGAGACGTAAATTCATAGGAAATTGAGATGATAATTTAAGGAAATTTCTAGAGTCAGAATGAGGACTAGAAGTCACAGTGGAACACTTTGAGGAACTATAGTCCTCAGTGTGGGGTGAGGCATGTTGTGTGAGTTTGACCTTAGTAACCTGACAAACCTCACAAGGTGAAAATCCAAGGAAGTTCTTCCATGGCTTCAGCAGGGGAAAGAGAATGTGGTTAGAGTAACCATTGTGAAATGCCCCTAGAACTTTCTCTATAACAAAGGCTTACTCTCCAGGGATGAAGGGGTGGGGGTGGGGTGAGACAGCTACAGCCAGGGGAAAGGGTAATGTTATCAGAGAGACGGAAATTCTAAGCATAGAAATAGAAATTAATAAAAGTGTAACAGAAATAAAGTCTTCAACAGGCTCATCTTCAGATATAACACATCTTTGATGAGCTTGAAGAGAGCTTAAAAAAAAACTTTCGAACATAAATAGAAAGAAAAACAAAACAAAACAGAAGAGCACACTGAGAAACTATGATGTAATTTCAAAAAATGTAACACACACATAAATGGCATAATAGGCCAAGACAAAGAGAATAGATCTAAAGAAACGTTTAGGTGATGATGGACAAAGCTTTCCCAAATTATTGACAGATTCTAAACTATCGATCTGGGAAATACAAAGAACACCATCAGAATAAATACTCCAAAAAATAACCATAACTCAGCATAGGATATTCAAATTGCAAAAATGTCGAAGTGAAGTAATATGCTAAAAATCATCAGAAGTACATCGAAAAACAGGATAATTTCAGCAGTCTTTTCATTAGAAGCCTTTGAAGGAAGAAGATAATGGAGCGAAATATTATATTTAAAGAGTTGAACAACCAGAAAAAAAGCACCTTAGACTTCCATATTTAGTAAAATTATTCTTCAGAAGTAAAGAAGTAAAACCTTCTTCAGACAAAGCCTGAAGAAATTCATCAGTTGACTTGTGCTTCAAGGACAATTAAAAGAAGTTTATCAGGAAGAAGAAAAATAATATAGGTCAGAAATGTGGGTCTGTGTAAAGAAAGGAAAAACATCAGGGAAGGAAAAATAAACATAAAATATAATTTTTCTATTCTTTATTTATTTGGAAATTAATTACTTGTTTAAAGTCATAATAGTAATGATATATTTGGGGCTGCCTGGATAGTTCGAAAGGTTGAGTGCTTGCCTTGCAACCACGAGGTCCGGCGATTGAATCCTGGCCCTGGTCCATGCAAACCCACATGCTGAACTGTGGTGCAACTGGTAACCACTGAGATGATGATGAAACTAATGGTACACAACTATGGAGACTGCTCTGGGCTGTCACCTCTCCTGTCTGTCTCTCCCTGTCTCTCTCTTTCTCTCACCTTCTCTCAAAAACAATAAAATAAATCTCTTTTAAAAAGATATATTTGTGATAATAAAATATAAATAGGTAAAATTAATGTCAGGAATGTCACCAGGAAGAAAAGAAAAGGAATGGAGAATGTTCTATTATATGGTACTTGCACAGAAAATAAAACAATTTAGTGTTATTAGAATGTGGGTTCAAAGCAGTTAAAAAGCTATATTGTAAACTGTAGAGCAACCAAAAAAAAAACCACACACTAAAAAATAGGTAGAGTACTCTAAAAAAAGAAAATATAATAATGTAAATGCTCAATTAAAATTTTAACTGGAGAAGGTAGAAAAAGAATAAAAAAATAAAGAATGGCAATGAACAGAACAGTTATAAATATATTAGGTATTAATAATACTATATCAATAATCATTTTTAATGTAAGTGATAAGTGGTATGGATTAAAAGATGGAGAATGACAGAGTGGATTAAAAAAGAATTGTATGTTAACTTGAATAAATCTACTTTAAATTTAAGCCAGATAGGTTAAAAGAAAAGGGATAAAAAAGCATTTTAACACTAATCTAATAAAGTCGATGTAGCTATATTATTTTCAGACAAAGCTGATTTCAGAATAAGGAAGATTATCTGAAATAAAGAGGAGAATAAGAACACGCTACACAAACAGAACAAGAGTGAGCTTTAATGTATATAAATTTAAAAGTTAATTTAGGAAGTCAGGGGATCCCAGCATAGGATGCAGACTGTGACAAAAGAATAAAATCATATTTGTATCACAAATCTACTAAACAATTGAACTGAAGGCTATGTAGGAGAAACTTTCTAACCATATTACCTTGGGAATGAAAAATGTCTGTAAGAATAAAGACAAAAAGAACTTTGAAACGGAGCATAAGATCTGTACTCTGGGGAAGCCGGGATGGCTCAGTGGGTTAAGCGCTCACTTTGCAGCGCCGGGGACCAAGGATCGAATCCCGGCCCCGGCCCGTGCGGAACCATATGCTGAACTGGGAGCTCACCCAGTTCAGTTCTCTCTCTGTCTCTATATCTCTCTGTATCTCTCTGTCTCTCTGTCAAAAAAGAAAAATAAATTAAAAAAAAATTAAAAAAAAAAGATCTGTACTCTAATTGACAAAGTTGTTTCGCATCGGGGTGAGGACAAACACTTCTGAAACCACTGTATGTGTACACTAGATTGGTGAAGCAAATGGAGGGCATACTGTGGGAGCCATATTTCTCACTGCTAAAGTCAGAGTTTACAGATAAGGGGAGATGCTAACATGATCCATGTGGTAAGAGATTACAGTTGGAGACATCTTATAAACTCATGTTCAGCTTAATATAGACATAGTAGAGATATAGATATATGTATATGCATGTATTAATATAGATATAGATAGAGGAATAGAATCAGATACATGTACACATTTATTTCCTTACTTCCTCGTCTAAGAGGGTGTAGGAGCCATCACAACCCACAAGCAACAAGCACACCTAGCACCCAGAATTTGGTTTTAAGGCTATATTTTAAAATAGGAACCTTGATTCTTGCACAAATGACCGGTCCCAGGACTAGGGCAGAAAATATACATGAACATGGAGCACCTTCTCGTGCCAGAAAAGAACTATGTGGTTGAAACAAAAACAGTGACAAGAGGATGTCACAAGGACATAAGCTCCAGCTGACAAAGTTTCCAATGACTAAAGCTAGACATTTTTGACAAACAAAATAAATAAAGTCATACTGGATATAAAACAAAGTATACAATAAATACCCATGAGTTCATACATATGTAAACATTTGAATAAATCAATTAAATGGAAGAAAGGAGAAAATTTACATGTGGAAGGGTTTAAATAATTTATGTAGGTAATCTTCCTTCACGGAAGGGAACTGTAACTCCCCACTCCTAAGTGTGAGCTACACAGAGTGACTGACTTCTTTCAATGAGTTTAATTTGGGAAAGAGAAAGAGGGTAACTTAGTGTAAAGTCTTGATAAGTAGTAACATGATGTATAAATTCTACATATAAAGAGTTTGGGTCAACAAACTATTGAACACAGAGACCAGGTTGAGACTAAAAAATTCCCTTCAGGTAGTAATGAAAATGAAATTTAACTGCTCTATGTCAAAACCTCTAGAGGGTGGCCAACATTATACTCAGAGGAAATTTAGAGGGTTATATTTCATTTCATGAAACAAAAATATAATATGAAAATAAGTGATATTATTCAATGTGCATGAGTATGTTCAAAACACTTTCATATATCATTGGTCACAATATAAACTATAATATTGCAAATAAATACAGTAATGATATCTACATTTAGAAATATGAATATATGTCGAGCATAGAATTTTATTCTAAGAAAATATAGTACATAAAATTATTCCTAATGCATAACGATTTGTGAACCAAAGTATGTATTACACAATTTTAATAGCAAAACAATTATAAATAAGCTAAATTTCCTCTAGTATTTAACTTAGTTCTGGTGCATTCTGATTTACTGATAGTATGTGGCAAGAATAATATCAACTAGTCCTTTATTTATTGTGTAATGGTTTTTATATATCATTGAAAGTTAATTTTTTTAATGTTACCTTTTCTGATAAAGAGAAAAAGAGAAAACGGGACATATGAAGTACTACTTTATGAGTACATGAAAGGTGAAACTATAGAAAAAATGAAGATTGTTTACGTAAAGTTGGAAATGTCAGATGGAAGGAAGAGAAACTATTACTTGTCAGCATAAATAAAAAGAGCAAATTTTATTGCCCATAGATTTAAAAAAAAATTATTTTTATTGTTTTTGACAGAGAGAGAGATACAGAGACAGAGACAGAGAGAAGGGGGAGGGCCCAGAACAGTCTTCATAGTTGCACATCATTGGTTTTTCCACATAGTTTCATTCCACAGGTGGGTGCGGGGCTGCACAGGGCAGGAACTGGGCCAGGGTCTCACCCCAGTGAGAACCAAACTGGGGGCACTCCCCAGTTCAGCATATGGGTCCACACAGGCCGGGGCCGGGATTCGATCCTTGGTCCCCAGGGCTGCAAAGTGAGTGATTAACCCACTGAGCCACCCCGGCTTACCCCATAAATTTTTTTAAGCAATGTGAAGAAAATATTTAAAGAAACTGTGATTTAATTTCTAGAAAGTATACAAAGAAGAAGAAAATAAAATAGAAATGATGTATGAATAATGGTGAAAGAAGAAATTAATGGATAGAAGATCAGCTTTGTTCATTCTCAATAATATTCAGGAAAGTGAATATAAAAACAATGTCTATCTATGTATATCTGTAAAGTTTAATTTATTTTGGAAAAAAATAGAGATTTAAGACAAATGTGGAAACATTTCATTCATATAATATAATATTCATAATTGCAATGATGGGTACATTAGTCTTGGTTTTTATTATTTTCTGTTCTTTCTTATGGGTTGAAGACATTTCATAATTAAAATGTTTTGAAGGGGAAACCGGGATGGCTCAGTGGGTTAAGTGCTCACTTTGCAGCGCTGGGCACCGGGGATCGAATCCCGGCCCTGGCCCGTGCGGAACCATATGCTGAACTGGGAGCTCCCCCAGTTCAGTTCTCTCTCTGTCTCTGTCTCTGTATCTCTCTCTCTCCCTGTCAAAAATAAATAAATAAATAAAAATATATTAAAAAAAATGTTTTGAAGTTCAATAATTCTCAGTGAAAGAAGCTTGGCTATGTGTGTGCGTTTTGTTTGTTTAAATTTTTAGATAATAAGCAAGTAAAACAATTTTTTGTCAATCAAGTTTCTAGATTCACTACCATGCATCCTCAAAGAATATACTAGGGCTGTCCAGGACAAAAATCCAGCCATTGTCAACATAATGAGAACCGCTCCATGGCTGAAAACTTCTTGGACAGCCCTCGTCTATATCTTGCATGCTTAAAGCTATTTAGCTCTGTTTCTCTCCTTCTCTTTGTTTATACCATATAAAAGATATGCCTGTGAAAAACTCCATTTGGGGTAAACTAAAATAATGGCAGTCTAATATTTCTACAGTTATTTTTAAAGTCTTTCCAACAACTAAATATTGTCTTTGTGATAAGAAAAAAATTAAATGTGTAAAATTCAAACCCAATTATGCTGCACAAAACACAAAAGTTTATACACAATGAAAATAGCTAGCTCCGCACACATCCCAGGGATTTGGCCTGCAGACAGTACAAATACATCTCACTTGCCTGTGCTCTCAAATCTCCACCAACCAGTGTCTTTTAAACAAACATACATCCTGTTTTTCACTCCTAACCAAGAATTGCTGAGCTATGATGGAATCAGGGAACTAGGCTAACTGAATCCCCTGAAAACGCCTCACTCACCACTCAGCGCTTCTCTGTAACCCTTTTATTCACTCATGGTTGCATCCTTACACAATTTCCCAGAGGAGTTCTTCCAAAAACATGCTCAATTTACTCAAGACCCTGCATTCACCCCTGCCTCCCTCATTCTCATCAGATGACTCTGTCATCTATTTTACTCAGATTAAGCCTGGCAGGTTTGAACTTCTTAACTCTCTGCATCTCTGCAGCCAGTACTGGAGAGGGAAAAAAAGATGACTGGGGAGGGAGGGAGGGGATATATATATATATATATATATATACCGGTATATATATAGTAAATTTAAGGACAATGGTTAATATATATAACTAATATCTGATCTACTCTGACTTTTCATGTTTCTCTCTCTTTCCACATTATTAAAAGCTTTTTAAAAAAGCATCAAACATGAAGAAAATTCCTATAGGAAATTCTTTGAAAATTAGCATGAAATGAAATCAAATGCATCATTGGAAACAAGTACAGAAGTGTCTAACAGTATATATGTTTGCTTCAGAGAAGATAAATATTTCTCCAAATATTGTTGTCATCAGTGTTAGAAGTGACAATGATCATAAGGAGTAAGATTAACTGATTCTTTAATTATTTTGTTTCATTTTCTAAACATCTCAATGAGATGATGTGATTATTACCCCCAGGGTACCAAAAAAGATACAGAGATCTTGTTTTCTTATTGACATGTTCAAAATAAGGAGGTTGCCAAGGGATGAAGTGACGATTCGAACTCGGTTCTGTTTGACCCACAAGTTCAATGTTTATCACTGTGCTTTATGACTTCATGAATCGTGCATTCACACCTCCACTCTGACCAGGACCTTACCTAACTGTAACAAATCCGAGTAATGAAATTTTACAGGCACTAGCTGATAGAACTGTTTCAATTGTATGATGTAACATCATGGAAAAGATGTTCAATGAAGTGACAGTGAGGAAACATTCCTGGGATTGCAGACAGAAATGTCTGCCTGGCTCTATAAGAAGCAGCAAAAGGAAGAAATTCATTTATAGAGAGATGAGCAAATGCGCTGGGAATGCATTTTTGTTGCAGGGTCTTTGCTGTGTCCTTGCTACTTTTTTTCTGCCTTCATCATTTTCCTCCTGCTCAATATCACTCTTGTGCTTCCAGACCTGGAACTCTATGATCCGTTCCCCTGAGTTTAGAGTAATATCATCCTTGTGTATGTTGTAAATCATGAATTGTAATACATGTTATAAAATATATTTGTCTATATGTTCCTAAGAAATCAAAGCCAGGAATCTGGGTCTAAATGGGTCATGCATTTGTTATTAAGTGCAGATTGAAAGCCTGTTCAATGATGTTTGACATATGTCATGGCTGTCACTGTTTGAACATGCTGTTAATTAGCTGAAAAATCCCATGGACTAGGTCTTATAGTTTCCTATTATGAAATGCCCATTTCTTCCCCCATCACATTGCTCTCTTTAACCTGTACTTACAATGTTTTGATTTACAGGGTTTTATATACATATCTTTAGTCATGTTTCCTGAATTAAAATTATAAATAACAGATCTTTTTACTTGCTTTCCTTGAAACCTCTTATGAAGTCCTATTTATTTACTTTGATGTTTGCCAAGTTCTCTGTATTTCTTTCATCTCTTGTGTAAAACGATGAACAGAAAATTGGAATAAGATTTAGAAAACCTGGGTTCCAGTAAAATTGTGCCGCCATGTAACTGTATTTTTTTCTTTTTTTGTCAATTACATCACTTCTCTGGGACTCAATATTCTTGTGCCTGAAGAGGGTACTGTAATGAATAAGTTGGAACCATTAGATTTCTAAATTTCTTTTCTTTTAAGCCATATACTAAAATGTGATTTTCACTTACATTTTTTTAAGAAAGACAGACTATACTCAGAATCCAGACTCAGCTCAAGCATTTTCTCTCCAAGAAAGCCATTTGGGTATTGTCTCCCTATCCTGTGCTTCCCAATCTCTCTAGTCCTTAACGTTGTTTGTAAACTATTCATTGAAGCTGCTATTCTTTATCTTAAAATTACAAGTCCCTGAAAAGTACAAGACTCTGTCTCACCATCTCCTCCAAAATATGTATCAACATTAGACAAAGTATCTGGTCGTAGCAAATTCTTTTTATTTCTGTCTGCCTTGTGTATCTTTCCTAGTGAAACTGCTTGATTCTCAACCCATGTGATTCCATGTCCCATGTCATTCAGGGAGCTCTACCCACATGATCAGATTCTTCTTATCATATGAATTTTAGGTAAAAATGCAGTTATAAACCTGACAGGACCTGCCAACCAATAGAGACACCCTACTGAATTTTTCCTGAGGCAATGCCCTTAGAACCCAGAGTCTGTCTACAATCCTGGTGTCTACCTTCTCAGTCTTAGTTATTTAGTTCATCCTTTGATTCTGTGAAGCACTGAGTGTTCTTATAATATACTTATCTTTTTTGTTTGGTTTTCTTTGTCTCTTAAAGAGACACCAGTATTCTGTTGCTTGTACTCAAAGAAATCTATTTTATTTCCTAGTAGGGACAGATGGACCCAGGTTTTGAAAACCTGAAACTTTTAAAATTTTGAACTCTTATTTAAGAAAAGGAATAAAAGTTATGAATACAAAATTAGGTAAAAAATAGATATACTATGTCTATATGTATACATATACATACATATAAGTAAGTATAGTGTATATATACACATAGTGCATATATACACAAATTTCAAATTTACAAATTTTAAAAAGCTAGCAAATACCACAAAAATTAGAAATTCAAATAACTCAATGTCTTTAATATTACTTTCTATATGCATTTTAACAGTGTATTTATTTTTTTTCCAATTATGAGAATAATTTTAATATATCTACCAAATTTATAATGAGAATGCAAAGGTAACAGTTTTTCATGTTATGGTTGATTGATTTTTTTATTTACTATAATTGATTATGTATATAACGTTCAGCATCACACCTGTTTTAGTAAAGTCACATAAATTTCACCATTGTTAATTTTGGGATTTAATTGACTTTAGAGTGTTTAAAGTTTGTGTGTGTATGTATGTGTGTGTGTATTGACAAAACCTAATTCTCTGATTTTCTGATAAATTACCTGTTTTGTATCAAAGTTTGCATTGTACTGGTATATTATTAATTCCAATGTTTTGTTGATATATAAAAAATATTTTGTATAAAATTATTAAATCTTTTACCACATGTTCATGTAATAATTTCTTTCTTATTAAGTAGATTACTAACCATTTATCACTTGTTTTTGAAATATTTCTTTTTCATAAATTCCTGCTTTGTTAAAATGTAAAAAATTAAGTTACAATTTCTTTCTCAATATTATAATAGTATCCATTGATTTCGCCATTCATATTTATGACTTATACTTCATATTCCATTAACTTTTTCTTAATTTTTTCCCAATTATATAATAAACCTAAGGTAATAAAAGATATGCAACATATGTGTCCACGTAAGGATCTATAATTTCTTTCCTGTTTTACTGAAATGTTCCAAAACATCTTTGTACTGAAGAAGGTATATAACATGGAAGTTTTATAAATATATCATTTTCATTAAGAAAAAAATTGAATTTGCTGCACATTTATTTTATATGTACTCTAATTTTTTTAATGTTCTTGAAAAAAGAGAACTTTGTTTTGATTGAATGTCAATGAAAATCTGACTCTCTACTAAAATTTTGCACGTCAGAACCTTGAAATACCGTATGTGCACAGACTAACTTCTAGTTCATATACTCATATATGTATCGCATTTACCTATATCATTAAGCACACCCTCACAGTGCCAGGCACTAGGGGTTACATCCGCATGTACCAGGACAAACAGGAGTCAACAAAGAGATGACCAGCAGTAATCATACATGGAACTTACTGTGAACCAAATTACTATCATCCGATACATTGAACTAACTACAGGGGAAAACTCACCTTTTTGCCAAATTCCGAAATTGCTTATAATCACGCCAATGGCATGAGAGGAAGTGTAACTGATGAGAAGCTTGAGTTGTAAACATTGAGGTCTTGATCAATTTCAATGAAACAATCTTACCTTTGGCGATTTTACGGAAGCTGGAGAAAATGAATGCGTTGGTGAGGCCTCTCCCAGGACTCAGAAGGGGACCTTACAGGCTGGAGCCCCTGATCTTAAGCTTCATGAACCCCACAGGAAATCCTTGGTATAAAGTTGGTGCTAAAATACATGATTGCTTTTTGTTTTTTGTTAATTTGTTTGTTTTGTTAAACTTATTGGGGTGACATTAATTGCTATCAATTACATTGTTTCCAGGTATACAATTCTACATTACACTGTCTATACATCACATTATGTGCTCACCACCCAGAATCAGCTCACTTTCCATCACCATATGTTTGATTCCCCTTCCCTACTCCCCCCCAGCTGTCTCTCCCACCCACCTTCCCCCTTACCCTCAGGAAACCACTAAACTATTGACTGTGTCCATGAGTCTTTGTTTCTTTGTTCCTCTCAGTTTTATATTCCACCTATAAGTGAGGTCGTGTGTTTCTTGATTCTTTCATTCTGCCTTATTTTGCTTAATAAGATGTTTTCAAGGTCTGTCCACGTTGTCACAAATTGCTGTATTTCATCTTTTCTTATTGCTGAGTAGTATTCCATTGTATAAATGTACCACAACTTCTTTATCCAGTCATCTATCAGAGGACACTTTGGTTGATTCCATGACTTGTCCACCGTGAACAGTACTGCGATGAACATTGGGGTACATGTATGTTCACAGATTAAGGTTTTCAGGTTTTTTGGGTAGATGCCCAGGAGAGGGATTGCTGGGTCATATGGCAATTCCATTCCTAGTTTTTTGAGGAATCTCCATACTGCCTTCCACAGTGGTTGTGCCAATTTACATATATAAAGAACTCATATAACTCAACAACAAAAAAACAAATGATCCAATTAAAAAATGGGCAAAAGACATAAACAGGCACTTCTCCCCCAAAGATATACAAACAGCCAACACATACATAAAAAAATGCTCAATATCACTATCAATTAGGAAAATGCAAATTAAAACCACAATGAGATAGCATCTTACTCCTGTTAGAATGGCTATAATCAACAAGACAAGGGATAACAAGTGCTGGAGAGGCTGTGGACAAAAAGGAACCCTCATACACTGCTGGGGGGAATGTAAACTGGTACAACCACTGTGGAAGGCAGTGTGGAGATTCCTCAAAAAACTAGGAATGGAATTGCCATACGACCCAGCAATCCCTCTCCTGCGCATCTACCCAAAAAACCTGAAAACCTTAATCTGTGAAGACGTATGTACCCCAATGTTCATCGCAGCACTGTTCACTGTGGCCAAATCGTGGAATCAACCAAAGTGTCCTCTGATAGAGGACTGGATAAAGAAGTTGTGGTACATTTACACAACGGAATACTACTCAGCAATAAGTAAAGATGAAATACAGCAATTTGTGACAACATGGACTGACCTCAAAAACTTCTTATTAAGCGAAATAAGTCAGGATGAAAGAATCAAGAAACACATGATTGTTCTTTGTTACTGAAGGGCAGAAAGAGTACAAAGTGTGCTAAGCTTGTCTAAAAAGGAGGGGGCAGCCAGAGAGAGAGAAAGTATCACACTACTTTTTATTTGTAAGTAGAATCCCCCTGGGGGTTTTGGTCGAGTAAAGTCTTCATCGATTTTATCAGGGGGGGATATCTGCTAAAGGAACAGGCCATCCTCTAACATGACGACAGGAACACAGCCCTGCTTCCAAAACCACAGCAAAGGCCAGTCTCATTACTCATGAGAAGTGGTAAAAATATAATTAAAAATAATAAAAGAAAATTAAAACAAAGAAAAGAAAATATCAAAGAAAAATAAAATATTACAAAGCCCCACGAACTAGTTATGCTCTTAGAGATAAGAAAGAGTATATCAGCCAAACCTTCAGACCTCCTCTGCTGCTTAATCCATTTTCTTTTATTTTTGACATTGACAAGTTGAAGGATTAAGTGCCTAATTCCAATTGTTCTGCAGGCTTTGAGAAGCTACGAAGGCACCAATTCTGAAAGCACTTAAAAAAAAACAAACCCCAAAAACCTGTCCTGTCAATGACAGTTGTATTAAAAAGCAAATGATAAAGTCACCAGTCTTACCACAAATTTACTTGAATTTCAATTTCTACCTTTTAGTATCTTCACAGTATTTCTTAGCTAACTCAGCCTTCCACCAGTTTGCCTCACTTCACAAGTATATCATCTGATTGATCATATTTGCCATATTTGTAAATTAAAAATGTTTTAATAACTGATTTTTGGAAATTAAAGGCACTCGTCTAACTTTTTAAAAACAAGTCATAACCCTAATAATATAAATTCAATTTTAGATTTGTGCATGTATGTGCATGCAGAGTGGTTAAAGAAAACATTGAAAAACCGCTTTAGTCGTAATACACTAACCTAGGTGTGTTCTATAACAAAGTAAATGAATAATAGGGAGATCTAGAAAACCATTCATAAATTAAATTTCTGCAGTAATCATCAGAGACAGGCTGTCTCATTCCACTATTAACACTTTAAACTATGTGGCCATAAAATGTGGGATTTTTTTCTCATTGTAATACATAGGAAACAAATGTATGTTACATGCCTTCCCTGAATCAGAACATGGAAACAAGAATGGAAAAACAATTTAAACCCCCAAAATTCAGCAGTAAACCAAAACATAAGGCTGCCCTTTAATTTATCTACAAGTCTCCAAAACTCTGATCATAGCCAAATTCAATGGTAAAACTGCTGAAGTATGTTGTGATGCAAAGCAAATTCCTGAGAATGTCCATTCTATCCCCAAGAGCATTTCATCCGACACATAGATTTTATTTTTCAGTCATTCTCAGCCTGTCTGCACTATCAGGGCAGGCCTATACTTACACACAAGCACATGCACTTACAAATAATGGTATTTATGTGAGTTAACTCACATCTTTAATTGAAATCTCCCCTCTCTTCCTGTTAGCCATAGAATGGCCACCCACAATGTTTCTTCCATTCCAGAAGTTTCCTGCTCATTTAAGCAGGGTCCTGGAGACAGAATTCACAAGGGATTAACACTCTAAAGCATCCTTTCACTATGAATCTCAAGTCATTTTGCACATTTTAATTCAATCTTGGAAAGCCACAGAGAGGAAGTTAGCTGCCAGGCCTGTTTTGCAGGAAGGTTCTCTTAAATAGGGAGAGACTAAAGTGGATTGGGTATGTTTAATTTAGGCATACTAAATCAAACACAAGACATTTTCAGAGATAAAATGTTTGAATTTTAACCTAAAAAATTACTCTCTAAAAGAGGTATCATAAAAAATCCAAACAGGGTTGTAATCCCTTATTTCAAGTAAAGCACAAATTCTTACAAATACACATTTTATTTAAATGTATGTGCTGATAAAGGCTAAAAGAAGCAAACCATAATGGTGCCTAAATCTGTTTATGATTAAAATTTTTAAAAATCACATTTTTCACATGGCTTAGAACATAGGGGTCAATAGGAATCTTTCATTATATGTATAAAGAAATGTAACACATTGTAAATATAAATGAAATGTAGTACATTTGTTTTGTCCTCTCTTACATTCCATAGTACAAAATATGTCTTGAAGTAAAACAAAGCAAAACAAAAATGAATATATTTGAAGGTATCTTGTATATTGCAGGTCAACTACCCTCTACACCCTTTCCCCAGAGTGTTATAATTTTCATTTAACATATGAGAATATAATTTTAAGAATATTAGAGTATGAATGTTAATATCCCAAATTGAGGAGAGTGCTTTGGCTTGATAAAGTCACATGCCCGTCAACTTGCAGGCACTGACAACAACTTCCTGAGCTGCCAAAATCTAAATTATTTAAGAGATCAATGTCTTCAGAAAGTGAGTGACCCACTGCTAAGTGACTTCTTTACTTGTCCGTAGTTCCAATTTGAAAAATGTTTACAGAGAGCTAAAGGAAAGCAATGAATAAAAATAATTATATTTGAATAAAAATATATAATTTTAAAAATTAAAAAAGGAGAAATAGAAATTAAGATTGCTTTCTGAGTAATTAGAAGGGAAGATTCTTAAGTAAATTGGATACAGACATAGTGTGTGTGTATGTGTGTGTGTGTGTGTCCACAATCAAGTCATAAAAAAACTGTGGCATAGAAAAATGAATCAGTTTAGGTGAAATAATTTTAGATACCTTTAAATGTGGTCACACAAGGTTCTATGCCATCAATTATCTTTTCCTCACTTAATAACCTTTCAACAAAAATTGAAGAAATAATTTAAATAATCAAATATGTATATTTATAACACAACCTGGTAAAAGTTCTATATACAGTAGACTCTCAGTTAACTGACACCCATGGGTGTTGGTAAATGCCAGATAAATGTAAGGAGACTTAACCAGAACTTAAAAAAAAATTTGCCATTTGTTTGAGGGAGCCAGTTGCTTAAGTTCTGTTTTAATGGAGAATCTACTCTATATAATATATAAATATTCATTCCCTGGTTTTTAGTATACTTAGTTGTACAATCATCGTCACATCAATTTTCAAACATATTTATCACCTCGAAAAGAAACCTTGTATACATTAGCAATTCTTTTTTTTTTCTAATATGTTTTTATTTATTTATTATTTATTTTTGACAGAGAGGGAGAGAGAGAGAGAGAGAGAGAGAGATACAGAGACAGAGAGAGAACTGAACTGGGGGAGCTCCCAGTTCAGCATATGGGTCCACACGGGCTGGGGCCGGGATTCCATCCTCAGTCCCCGGCGCTGCAAAGTGAGCGTGAGCGCTTAACCCGCTGAGCCATCCCGGCTTCCCCAACATTAGCAATTCTTAACAACACATTTTTAAACCAGTTTATGTGTATCCCACCTTTGACATTTCAATTAGAGCCATCATGTGTTCCAACTGTGTATCCTTTCTCACTTTTCTTTTATTGAGCTTGAAATGATGGGAGGTCACAATACAGTGGTATAAAATTCCACCTCTGCAGTCAAATGGCCTGTGTTTAAATCCTGGTTCCACTGCATACAAGCCTGGCCTCTCTGAAAAATCACTAAATGTATTTGTGCCTCCATTTTCTTTTTCTTTTTTTTTAAAAAATATATTTATTTATTTATTTTTGACAAAGAGTGAGAGAGAGAGATATACAGAGATAGAGAGAGAACTGAACTGGGGGAGCTCCCAGTTCAGCATATGGTTCCGCACGGGCCGGACCGGGATTCGATCCCCGGTCCCCGGAGCTGCAAAGTGAGCGCTTAACCCACTGAGCCATCCTGGCTTCCCCTGTGCCTCCATTTTCTCATCCATAGAATGGGGATGAAAGAAATAGTAGTAACTCCCTCATAACATTCGAAACTTATTGGAACAATTAAATAAAATAAGAAATGTAAAGTATTTGAACAGTTCCTGATATATATGCTAGATATTTTTTATCAATGAAAATAGTTTTAGATTTGGTCTATCAATACAAAATAGTTTTATCAAATTTCAGCTATGACAGATATAGCTGGAAAGGGAAGAGTCATTGGTTTCAAATTTACAGATTTTTTTAAGATTTATTTTTATTGTTTTTGACAGAGAAAGAGAGACAGAGAGAGACAGAGAGAAGGGAGAGGGCCCAGAGCAGTCTCCATAGTTGTACATTAGATTTTTATATAGTTGCATTCCACAGGTGGGCACAGGGCCACGTAGGGCAGGAATCGGGCCAGGGGCCTCCTGCCTGGGAAGCTGGCTCCAGCGAGAACCAAACTGGGGGCACACCCCAGCTCAGCATATGGGTATGGGTCCAGATAGGCTGAGACTGGAATTCGAGCGCTCAACCATCTGAGCCATCCTGGTATCCTTAATTTACAGACTCTTTTAATGCAAAAAACAAACAACAACAAAAAACATGCAATAATTTTCTCAATAGGACACATGAAGTACTTTGAAGTTCTTTTTGAATTAGGAAAATCATGCCGAAAGTAGATAGCAATCGAAAAGGTAAGAATAACTATTTCAATGTCACTCAATTTAGTCTATTATTTAGAAGTATATGGATGAGAAATTTTAAAATCAGAAGTATCTATTCATGTTGCAGATAAATGCTGTTTTAAAAAATTGGTCAGCATATATTTACTATGAACCCACAGTGAGCATACTGGTTATAAAGCCAGTTGCTAGAATTATCCTCAGGTGGATCAAATTAACTTCATCCGGCAGGATGTCAGTCACTGCTGGAATGCCCGTGTTTGTGTATATTAAGTCGCCTTTAGAAGCCACAAGATGTCTCTGTGAGGTCACACCCACTGAAGACATGACAACGTGACATTGTGCCCAGCCTGTCTCCCCACTTCACACCAGCGTGAACTCACTGAACTTCAGTTGAACTTTCCTGCTCAGTGGAGTACATTGTTAATGCAATCTGTCCTATTGAAGCCTAATTTGTATTTCATTTCACTACCTTGCCATTTAACACAAGCCCATCATGACAGATTTTAGGGCAGTAGCTAACCTACAACCTAAATGACATTCATTCCACCTACGGAGGACACATTTTATGTTCCTGAAACGTATCCTGAGGGGAAGCAAATGGACAGGCATCTTTATTTGAGTCTATGCTTCTAAATTGTTTTCTTCTCTTACAGTGAAAAACTACTAACATATTTTTTTTGCAATTTTTTAAAACTTTTTTTCCCCTCATAACGAGAATCATAATGGGGAAGCTGGGATGGCTCAGTGGGTTAAGCGCTCACTTTGCAGTGCCGGGGACCGAGGATCGAATCCCGGCCCGTGCGGAACCATATGCTGAACTGGGAGCTCCCATAGTTCAGTTCTCTCTCTCTCTCTCTCTCTCTCTCTCTCTCACTCTTTGTCAAAAATAAATAAATAAATAAATTTTTTTTAAAAAGAATCATGTACCGGTATTCTTTCAACAATGCACCACTGGGATAATATGGCCAATAATGCCCATCTCAAAGAAATAACGTTTTTATTTAAGACTCACCAGTAGTACATCTTTTACAGACTTGGCTATGACAGATTATATGAGAAGGCAACTTTCTTGTCAAATAAGAGGGTAACAGGCCTAAGATATATATAAATTTTTTTTTTCATAAAGGATTCTTTGCATACCAACATCAAAGTGTCCATTAACCCAATCATAAAGAAGATAAATCTTAGCAAGGCAATTATTTTTTAAAGTTCAGATGGCCACACATAAATTCTTTCCTTGGATTCAGCACATTTTTTAGTTATCTGCTAGGAACATTAAGTCCTTCAGTATGGACCAACTTCTGGGGGGAAGCAGGAGAACATTCTTTTCTCTCCAAATATATTTCAAATTTATTTTGTTTGGATAGGCCTTTTGGAATAGTTGCTACTTGTTTCCAAAGTGCTTGTGGAAATCTGATTCCTAATTAAATATAAATTATATAGAATAAAAATATTCTATAAAGGACATAAAATTTTAGACCTGGAATTAATCAGCATACTGTGACTAGAATTCTGAGGCTAAATCCACTTGCTGAATAAATATTATGTGTAGTATCTTTTTCTATATTATAGAACTTTAAGAAAGATAACAATAATCATTGTCATTTACTATTTATTTACTAAGCATCATCATCATGGATTGTAAAGGTCAGACATATACCTGAGTATACAACAGTATTTGTGCAAGGTAGACCTAAGTGTAGGTCCAATAATTTTATTAAGCACAGGTTATGTACTAAGCACCAAGCAGGACATAGTGCCAATTGAAAATCTTTGCCTTCTTAGAGCTACACTGACTGAGTACTCCAAGAAAGAAAAAGCCAGCTCCTGTGTGAAAAGAGTTTCAGAGGAGCAAAAAATTATTTCACTATGTGTGGCTCAAGACAGCAGTTGAAGAAAGATTTAAATTTGGAAATGCAAACATGAGAGAGAAGAAAATGAAGGCTTTGCATTACTATCAACTTGAGGTCTAGAAAGGGACTGTTAAAGAACTTCTAAGGATGAGACACTGTTAAAATATTGCAGTTTACATGTCTTATTCTTCCAGTTCTAAACTGCTAATTCTAGCAGAGATCACATACAGAATTATTAAAGTAATACGACAGAACTGTTTTTATATTTATAGACTCATTGAAACTAAGAGGGAAAAACGATGTAAGTCAAACAAACCCAGAATGTTCTGAAAGATGTCCAATGTGTAATTATTGCTGCAAAGCTGCCTGTACACAATCCACATAGATTCACAATGTAGCCCAAATTAGCCTGAAAATACAGTGTGGTGGAGAAATTGCCAGAGCAATAACGGACCATGACAGCAGAATAAAATTGTCCTCCACATTCTAGATAGTGTAGTCCTAATTCCTAGGGACGGGAAATGACAGATGCCAGTCAATAGATACTTGTTGGTGTGTATACATTGAGCACGTTGCTGAAGAACATGATCCTATAGGAAAGCATTTCCATTGGAAGCTAAAAATCTATAGGTTTTCATGGACACGACCTATATTTTTAAAAATGGCATCTTTGGGGGATCTGAGCCTTTTCCAGTTATCATTCAATTCTCACAAATTATTTTTATTTTTGACCTTCTAGGAAATCTTTTCTTTTGAATAACTGTGAGGACAAATAGGAAGCAAAGAGGGTCCCATCTACAGTCTGTAGTTCTTTTCTAAAGAGTTGGGGGTTTCCCTGTGATAGGCAGCACCGAATAAATGCAAGTGTAAGTGCTGTGATAATTGTTATCATTACTATTCTTACACTGAAGTGGGCCTCGTGCAGCACGAAATGAGTTTCTGAGTAATGGCAGTGATTTTACAATCTAACAGGGCAAAAGTCATCTAACCGTCGGTCTGCGTTAACTCTCGTATCACCAAAATGGCAATATTCAGATCTTCCAACATAGAGAAGCTTTGCAAACACATATTGTCTTGAATTGACATAGATATGTTCTTAATTGTAGTTTTGATTGTCAGACTAGTGTCCCTTGTGTTATGTATCTTTATTAGTATTCATTTTTAGTAATTATAAAGGCAAAAATGCACACATATGTGCGAGCGCGCGCGCGCGCACACACACACACACACACACACACACACACACACAACCAAAACAAATGTGAAACACTCTACTGAGCAAGGTAGCACATTTTTGCATAGTTTGTTTTACTTATTAATGGCCAATCATTAAAAAAAAAAAAACAAAACAATGGGGAAGCCGGGATGGCTCAGTGTGTTGGGTGATCATTTTGCAGCCCTGAAGACTGAGGATTGAATCCCAGCCCCGGCCTGTGTGGACCCATATACTGAACTGGGGAGAGCCCACAGTTCGGTTCTCACCGGGGTGAGACCCCGGCCCAGTCCCTGCCCTGTGCAGCCCTGCGCCCACCTGTGGAATGAAACTATGTGGAAAAACCAATGATGTGCAACTATGGAGACTGTTCTGGGCCCTCCCCCTTCTCTCTGTCTCTGTCTCTGTATCTCTCTCTCTCTCTCTCTCTCTCTCTCTCCCTCTCTGTCAAAAACAATAAAAATAAAAGAAAAAAGAAACAAAACAAAACAAAACAAATCTAGGTTCCAGCTGGCCGCATTGAAATCACCTTTGCAGATACAAGGTTGTTTTTTTTAAATGATTTATATGTTTCTTGGATTTCAATACAAGTAAGCCTTCAGAAACCTTTTCAGTCATTTATAGCCATCGATAATCCCCATACTTAGGACAATCAAAAAAAAAAAGAAAAGAATCTGATTGATGTACCCATTAAATAAAAAGAGTTTATAGGCATGGGAAGTGAAGTTACCCTGAATTCAGAATAAAACACATTTTTGTACCAAATATATTGTCCTATGCCTGAGCTTAAGCGAAGCAGCAGGTGAGGCTGGGATGGCTCAGCAGGCTGAGCGCTCACTTTGCAGCCCTGGGGTCCGAGGATCAAGTTCCTGTCCTGGCCCGTGCGGACCCATATACTGAACTGGGCTGTGCATCCCACGTGGGAGGCTCCTGGTTCGGCTCCTGGCTCCCACCCTGTGCGGCCACATGCCCACCTGTGTGTAATGAAACTATGTCAAAAACCAATGATGTGCAACTGTGGAGACCCCACTGAGCCCTCCCCATTCTCTCGCTCTGTCTCTGTGTCTAAAACAATAAAATAAATCTTAAAAAAGAGAGAGAGAGAGAGAAGCAGCAGAAACTACTTGAAGATGGTACATGTCTATAAACAGAAAATAAACTAGAGCAGGATAAATATTTGAAATGTGACACCAAACGTCCTCTTCAGTATGGTATTACTTTTAGCCGCACTGCATATAGGTAACCTAACAGAGTACATAAGAGTTAAGAAAATGGAGGAGTGATTGACAAAGAAATCACACCATCATATGAAAATACTACTGCATACCTTGCTTAAAAAATAAAAAATCAGTGTTCACAGTTTTTACCTTCCAGGTATTACAGCAGTAGAAATTGCATTATGTTGGTCATTAGCATTCACATTAAGAAGTGACCACCACTACTATTATTTAAAAAAAAAAAAGGTTCATACATATGTTGTCAAATTTATAATTATTTTCTTAAAGGGAGGATAATTTTGAGCAGATACAGTTAATGGTACTTACACTTTCTAGTCTGTCTTTCTCTTCATTCATGAGAAGGAAAGGGTATTTTTTCATTCCATGACCATCAATTAGATAATTTTATTCTGTCCATCAAAAGAGATAGATAGGGGCAATGAAGTGCCAATGACAGACAATCTACAGTTCATCAAAGAATTGCCAAAAAGCATGTAAATGAGCACTTACAGTCTCATTGTTCAGTAATCCATCAGTTGATAATGTGCATTAAACTCTGATTTCCATTATTTCTCAAATCAACTGGCTCCACCATTTTTTTTTTAAATTTTAGTTTCTGAATTGCTGTGGCACTTTGTCTTCGCCCAAGATATTAGAAGATCGTGGTATAGTGTTACATCAGAATGCATTTTCTCAAAATATCTCATCTCCTGTCTCTTTTTTGCCTCAAAAAGGTGATACAAAAAGACCTTTTTGGAAACAACGGTCCAATCTGCACCTATGACCACCACAGGGGGACACTCTTTTCTTGAAGACAAACGCCCTGGGCAAGTCAGTTAAAATTTGGGGGTGGGGGGAGAAGGTTAGTTTGGAAAGCTAATTTATAAAAAAATAAGCACAAAACGGTGATGCTCTGCTTCCCGTCCATTTCCTGTTCATATAAAACTAGGAGGTGCTACATGATCTTCACTGCATTAAAAATAAACAATTCTAGCTTCAAGTAGCGCTTTTCTGTTGATGAAATTCTTATAAACTCCAAGGAAAGTAAAAACAAAACAAAACAAAAATCATGAATTGAAAGGCAATTAAACCATAAAAGTTCAGCCTTGCTTTATATTTAAAAAAGTCTTTTTTTTTTTTTCTGGAAAGTGACTAAATCTACCATTGCTTAGCACTTTGTATACATCATACATGTTGCAGTCTATAAATATATTAACTAATGTATCTCTTGTTGACAACAGAGACCCCTGAAAGTTTTTTTTACTAATATGGAGTCAATGTATCCTAGCTGCTCAGGATAAAGAGCGGAGGTTTTGAGGCTGAGTTAGTAACATGAATTAAGGCCAGGTTCAGGTCGCCTTTGCTAGCTATTCACGCTCATCCTGTACAATTGCTAACATTGTTAGGTCTTTATCATGCTCTTTGAAAGCCACAGCAACACATTTTCAGCATCTGCAGTAGAGTGATAATCATATATGGGGGTCACTGCCTATCCTTCCAACAAGCAGCTCAAACGTTCATACCTTCTTTTTACTAATTAGTTCATTCTGTTTAGTATTTTCTGTTCACATTTTTTCTTCATCCTGATCCTGCCCCAAACTAGAGTATATTCTGATCGTTCCTGCTTCTGAATTCATCCATCCTCACACAATAGACCAAACCATCTTCGCCATGAATTTGGCAATAAAGAGACATCCCAGTGAACCGGAAGACATCAGGCAAGGTTTAGGGACAGCTAAATTTGGGTGACTGCCCCAGCTCAGATGGGCTAGTTCTCAGAATAAATTTAGGAAAGTCACCAAGTATCTGAGTTTCTATGTTCTCGTTCTCAAAATGATTTTATTAAAAAAAAAAAAATCTACCTTTGCAAAAAAGGAATACACATGGTACAGAATAGTGACTGTTATCTTCCTCACTCCCCTTTTTGTGGACACCTCTATAAGTACAAATGTCTGTGTTTTATTGGAAGTGTTGTGTATGGGGGGGGGAGGGGACTCAGAAATAAAATTTATTTACAAAAAATTCTGTATTTATTTTCACATGTTCAAACTTTAGTTCCCTTCAAAATAATTCTGTTTGGCACGATATACCTATTGAGATGCTTTTTCCACTGCTCAAAGCTTTTTTTTTATTAATTGTTAAATTTATTGGCGTGACATTAGTTGGTAAAAATTATAGGTTCCAGATAAATGACTGAATAACGAAGTTGTACATTTATACAATGAAACATTACTCAGGGATAAGAAAAGATGAAATTCAGCCATTTGAGACAACATGCATGAACCTTGAGGTCATTATATTAAGCCAGCTAAGTCAGACTGAAAACAAATCGAAGTTTTGAATTTGTCGATTTTTATGCCTTTTAGTGCTTTTGCTGTTTTGTTTTGTTTTTTTGGTTCCCTCTTTCACAGCAGCAAAATGTTTTCCTTTGAGGGAAATAAGGTCACTTGGGAAGAGATCAGGTGAATAAGGAGAGTGGAGCACGGGAGTCATGCCCTTTTTGGTCAAAAACTGCTGAACTTTTTGGGTGTCGTGGGCTGATGTGTTGTCGTGCTGCATGTTGTTTATGACAATCACCCATTGTGAAATAGGAAAATGCATGGAAAGAGTATCCAACACAAATTCACTGATGCCCAACCCAGCCTCTCACAACAAAACCAGCTGGTATGCTGATGCAGATGGCTTCCTAGCCACTCACTGAGCAGGGGAAGCCTGCACTACAAGACATTCCCAGGTTTTTTTGGTAGCTGGTACCCCCTCATTTAACAGAAAAAGTACTGATAAAAGGTACCAGGATGTCACACTTCTGGAAACAGGATTCATGGTAGAAAATAGGACATTATTTTGTTTGTTTTCTGCACACTTTTCAAAATAGGTTATCAGAAGGCTGGAGGAAACAGCCTTCTGTGGAGGAATCTAGGTCATCTCATACGAAGCTCTGCCTCACTCTCTCTTCCTGAACCACACCAGACCTCCTTGGTGTACACAGAACCCACACCACACATTCCTGCTTCAGGGTCTTGCAAGCAACACTTCTCCTTTCTGCTGAGCTTGTTCTCAAGAAACACCCCTGGCTCAGACTCTCCACTTTTAGCGAAACACTTAATTAATGTGCAGTACGATGTCCTTACTTAAAGTTGCCACTGTATCACCTTCTACTGATGAGCAGAGCTGTTCTCCCTTTCTTAGGTGCTGCCTGTTGCTCTGTTAATTTTGTATGTTATACACTCCATTGGCCTATTAGCTCCTTTCAGGACAGGTTTTTAAATCTGTGTTGTGCCTAAGAAAGTTCTGGGCATGTGTTATGTGCTCAGTTATAACTTGTGAACTATACAGATAAATTGATACTTTTAGCTAAGTGACTTGGCTTACTAAGGAAGGTCTTCTATGACTAGGGATCTGTACAGTAGCCTTTTAAATCTAAATTCCACTAAATTCAATGCATTGCTTCAAAACATGTCAAATAAACAGAAAAATAAAAACATTGGAAATCTCTGCTTGATGATGTTTCTCTTTTTCTGAAAGCCAAAACTTAAATTAAATTTAAAAGTAATATGGCCATAAAACTAAAAATAATTTCCTTCATTTATGATATAGAGAGAGAGTAATGAAATTCCCCAAAGAAGTAAATAGATCTCTCCTTAGACCGTCCTCATGTAGTCTCTATAAATTTACATTTTTACTTTTGGTTCTATTCTAGTTAAAAGCTACAAGAGTTAAGTAAATATATGCACATCAAAAACCCACACTCTGCTTCTAGATATTATTTCTTTTCCACGATAAAAATAACTCTAAAGACGTTTTTATCCATGTGTGCCTAGGCTTTATAAAAATTGTTTGGTTTGACTTCTTCTTAAAAAAAAAATACTCTTGCCCTTAATGGCACTGTTGCTAATGGGATCTTCACACTAATTCCACGCACACAAAGAGAAGAGTGAAATGGAAATAATGACTCACGATAGTAATTTGTAGCTCAATGTGAAATCCCTTGGCAGGATGTGTGTTCCTGTATCCCATAAACAGAGTTAAAAGCTGGATTGTATTTATATCCAGAGAGACCAAACTAACATATTAGCAAATTATAATAAACGGAAAAATGGAAAGAGGGGGCTAATTTGGCAACTAAGAAATGCAGAAATCAGTGACGTGCCCATTATCTGTTGGTTTCTGGAGTAATGGGTGTTAGAGTTAGCTAACAATAGGCAAATTACTTGAATATAGTAATGACTGAATTTTAAAAGCAAATTAATCCAAATAACCCTTTTAAGCTTGAGTTACTTACCGTTAAGTGTAGTGCATTGTAAGTTCTGATGTCCTGTGGTTTCTTCAGTTATTAATGATGTAAAGTGCTGAAAATTAACCAGACTCATTGGTCTCATTCTCCTTCTAACCCATGATTAGAAACACTGATAGTATTACTACTATGAAAACTCTAATTATATTTGATCACTCATTATCATGTTGTATGTATACAGGTGTGAATAGGATGTGTCTGAAACACATAAGTAGGAAACACACAGATATAAAATTAAATATCACTAAGACATAAGTATTTACTGTGCTGCCCCAGGCCAGTAGCTCATGCCAAGAATCCTCACTGATTAGCTAATTGAGGAAGAATACTCAATTCATATTGGCCCCCACCCTGACTGGGGCACAGTATTGACTGGAAGTGCACTCTTTTCTTTTTCTCTAAAGCCTAGATTTTTTTGCCTATAGGTTCCAATCACTCTTCCATGCCTTGCAGTCATTAAATGGCTGCCCACGAATAGTACTTGATTTTTGCTCTCTTTCTGAGCATTGGGTAACACTGGCCTTTCCTGTTGAATGAAATTTAGTCTTGACCATGTGTCTGTTGTTGGTAAATAGAATATAAATAGAACTAATGCATGGCACCTACAGAAAAGAGGTTTAAAGAGCCAGTGCATATTTTGCTATTTGAAAAGTATGCCTTTTTCAATTTACAGGAAAAAAAACAAACAACAACAAAAAAACAAATAAACAAAAAAAGCTCTTTTGCCTGGGTTCTGCAGAATAGACAAAGAGAACGTGGAACTGATCCCCATCCAAACTTTGATTCTCATAGCATGGTAAAAAATAAACCTTTCTTGGTTTAAGCCAATGATATATTAGTATTGTTTGTTTTCTCCACATAACTGAACTTCTCCTGAATGGTTCATTTAGTTACATCAGGTCATCCAAATTTTGCCCCACGACTTCTCAAAAGCCACTCTGTCCCTCTGTTTTCTTTTCTTTTCTTCAATTACTCCCACTTTTTGTTCTATTTCTGAGCCAAAATATATAATGATGACTGCTATGCATACAAACTGTGCTTATAACAGACCTATGGCCTACTGGGAGCCTTTTTGAAGGTCAGTAAACAACTATATGACTCACCATCCAGAAAATACTGAAGTAATTCAAAAGATTATGTCAGAATCTAAAGACAATTCTCTATATGATTTTTTCCTTAATTAAAAAGTCTCCCTAAATCATCAAATTTCAATATCTATAAGGCTGTATTTTCCCCAATTGTATATACTTTTTTTCTGTTTGAATAAAGTAGCATGTTTATTATGTTTAAAGAGTTTGAAAATATATTATTTTCTGAATACACAGTGATTTATTTATATCAAGTTATTCTTTCAATGATATCTATTATGTCCTTCTACATTCCAGGCACTTGTCTAGGTTTCTGGAAATAAAGCAGTAAACCAGAGTAGATACAGCCTCTGCCTTGTTGGGATGAACATTCTAGAACAAGTGAGAGCTATTAAGTAAATAGATTAATACTCTGTCAAATGATGATAAGTGCTATGAGAAAAAAACAATATGGCAAGAGGATAAATGAGTCTTCATAGTATAGCATGAGGGAAAATATAAAAAAGCTCTTCTATAAAGATTGTTCAAGTAGTTTCTCTAGGAAGTGACATTTAAGCCAACTTTTGAAGGCAATAGATCGAAAGTTCTAAAATTTGGGGAAAGCACAAATAATTATGGGAAAAATAAATAAATTGAGAAAGGTAAAGGAAAAGAACATAAAATAAAGTAACATTTACTAAATAAATAATAAATCCGTTTTTATTAACGATATATCATTAAAAGTATTTTTTCATTTATACTAATACTTTTCTTTTAAAAGGGTGGGAATGCATGATAAACTACTCATACTGAATGATTCTTAAATGAGGAATGATGAGGAACTATATTTTGCTTTTTTACATTATTGTATTACTGAGTACTTCAAATCAGTAAACTCATAAGGGTTGAAAATATTCTTCTGCAGGGTAATCAGCAGTGGCTTTAGAGCATTTCATTATACAGCTAATTAACTAAAACAAAATTTACTTTATTAAACTCCATTATTGGATATTTAATCTTTCCAATTTTTGGTGAATAATATAATTTTAATGACTTTCATGATAAATATATAATATATGAACTACATTATAAGCTAATTGGACTTTCATGAACTAGCCTGGTAATATATAGCTTTGTATTCTATATAAAAGTTGTATTATGCATTCCAAAAAAATTATATAAAGGCTGACTAACCTTTGGAACATAATGCATATTTTAAATATGTGCTTTCTGTACAATTAAGTATTTTTTACAACTTGAGGCACTACTATACGTTGTTTGGATATGAGTATGGATAACCTTAAAAGCGTTGGGCTACTTTAAACACCAGATGAAGCAACAAATGTTGTTTTTTATTTGAATAGTTTTTAGCACTAAATAAATAATACTTATTCGAATACCCAAACAGCTCTTAGGGGAAGAACAGACAGGTAAACTGAGAAAATGTAACACCAAGAAAATCCATGATTGAGGAAATCCTATTGACAACTGATGTGCAAACTTCAGTGTACTAGGGAACTTTCCTTGATAACCAGTCCCCACCCCCTGGCTAATTTGATTGTTCATTTTGGTGTTTAAGAACATCTGGACCTACTTTTAACATGGCATTTATCACATTGCACCGAAATTGCTCTCATTCAGTGTCTCCCACTTATCTGCAAGCTTCTTAAAATTGACTACATATTTTCTCTGTGAAATCACTAGAAGTTAGCCCAGTATCCAGAGCATATCAGTTCCTCAGGAAATGTTACCTGACCTGGAATAAGACCATCTGAGGGATGCCGTGAAAGATCAGAATGAATACTGATATGAGAGTAATGTAACTGTCGATCCATAGGAAAACACAATTTGAAACAGAAATTAAAAATGGAAAGAATGGCATTATCAGGTCTGGGGGAAAAAAATCAACACTCAGATTGGAATATTGGAGTTCTCATCATTAGACAGAACAATAGAGAAAACACTGGAATTGTCTCTATGCTACTCCAACACTCAAAAGGAGATAAAAGGATCGTCCTTTTTTTTCCCAACAACAGTATTTTCCTCCCTCCATGAAGAATAGTCCTACCATATATAAAAAAACTAGGTTTTGTTCATAAATAGACTCTAGCTAATACTCTAAAACCTCAACTTTCTTCATTACTTTTTCCCACCCTCTCTACCCCTCTGTTGGGATAAGTTAAAGCTGGTTAAGAAACGTAAAAAATGATTTCATACAAACGATGAACACAGAATAGCTGCCGAGTATGCTAAGCTAATGCTGGACGTCTCCTTCCTTGTTCTATTATGGTACCTAAGGGAGCCCTCAGATCTCAACTTCAGGAGAGTACTTGACAGACCCCACTGCTCTGCTCTAAAATGTATCATTTTGTTTGAATCAAGATGGTGCTTCTCGTGGGCTACTTTCAGCCAACGACTGAGCATGGTAGACATAGACAGTAAGGCAGAAACATTTCTGGAAGATGACACATTCTTCCAGGGATCTGGGTTTTAAGAACTCCCCAGAGATCTTTCTGAACTGTCCTTAGTCTGAATAGTAGCTTAAAAATTTCCAACACACCTTCCTTCTTTTCCTCTTTCTTTCACTTCAGGTCTCAGACTTGTGACGTGGTTTCATAGCTATCCCAGCCTTTCAGACTCTTTCCCCGTTTTCTTTCAGAGACATTTTTTATAATAACAGTTTTTCACCTTAATTCTCTCTGTATGACATAAAGAGGTGCCATAATGCCTCAAATTTCATATATGTATTCTATCTGTGTATCTATCTATGTATCTACTATCTATCTATCTATTTATCTATCATGTATCTATTATTTATCATTATTTTCTATCTGTCTATATCTGTATCTATGCATATCTATCTGGCTGTTAAAATTTATCCATAACTAGATTGTAAGAATCTTGACAAAGCCTTCTTTATTATGTGTGGCTATTCTTCAACAAGATGTGTATTCATTTCCTAGGGCTCCTGTAATAAGATTTTGTAACTGGATGTCTTAAAACAACAAATATATATCCCTTCATAGTTCTGGAGGCTATTAACAGATATCTGATTATGAGGTGTCACCAGGACCAACAGTCTCTGAAAGCTTAGGGGAGAATCCTTCCTTGCCTGTTCCTAGTTTCTGATGGCTGTCAGCAGTCCATGGTGTTCCTTGGTTTATAAATGTATCATTCTAATCTCTGCCTCTGTGATCACATGGTCTCCCCTATGTGTCTTCTATCTCTCTGTTCAAATAGTATTCTTTTTATTTTAAGATTCATTTCATTGTTTTTGACATAGACAGAGAGAGACAGAGAGAAGGAAAAGGGCCCAGAGCAGTCTCCATAGTTGTATGTCATCAGTTTTCAAAGTGTTTTTGTTCCCCACAGGTGGGCAGGGGATGTGCAGGGTGAGTACTGGGCTGGGAGCTTCCCACTTAGGAGGCATGTCCCTTTGAGTCAGAGGCAAACCAGGGGGGTGAGAACTGAACTGGGGACCTCCCTCATGGGAAGCACACTCCAGTGAAGCCTATGGGTCTGCACAGGCCTGGGCTGGGATTAGATTCTCTGTCCCTGCAGCTGCAAAACAAGCACTTAAATCACTCAGCCAGTCCGGCCTCCCCTAGATTGTATTCTTGTTATAAGGGCAACCGTCATCAGATCAGGGCCTACCCTAACCCAAAGCAAACTTATTTTAACTTGATTACTTATGTAAAGATCCCACTTCCAAATAGTGTCACATTTCTATTGGTACCACCAGGTAGGACTTGAACATGTCTTTAGGGGAACGTTGGATTACTTCAACAATGAGTATAGTAATATTTCAAAAAATAAAAGGTTGCGTAACTCACTTAACAAACTTAATTGAACTTCCATTGTAATCAGCATAAGATTCCAAATCCATACTTTGGACCAAAGGTTCCACAAGAGTCATTCATTGTGTCCCTGACCTCATGTTCTTCGTCATAGGAGGTCTGTGGTCCAGGTACAATTGCCCTCTGTCTGTGCGTCAAACATGTCAAGTGTTTTTTGTTTGTTTGTTTGCTTGCCTCAGGGGAAGCTTCCTGGTTCCTTGCTTTTGTTGCATGTCTTTTCATTACTTCACACATCACTGGCTTTTATTTAACATTCCTGATTCTACTCACATATGAGTGTCTCAAAAAGGACTTTATAAACACTAAACTGAAGAAATCTACAGTCCTTTGCAGTCAAGCTCTATCCCACAACTTATTTTATCATCTTCACAATAACATCACTGTCTAAAATTAATTAACTTACTTTTTGAACTTGCTTTGTTTACCTTTGCTTTCTACTGGAAATAATTTAAGTTCTACAAGGGGAGGTCTACCATGCTCATTTCTCTATCCCTAACATTTCAACCATGTCTAGCAAATGGAAGCAGTTAAAAAAAAATGTGTTAAAATGACTGATTTACAATGCATTATATAAAGGTAAATGTGAGCGATGAGAAGCCTGGGGAATTTGGAGAGGTGAATATTTAGGCATAAACATGAGGGAATCACGCCTTCAAAAACTGTGTATTGGAGGTCTATTATATACTATGTGTGACATCAGAAAAAAGAAAGTACTCTGCAGATTAAGGCATTTTACATTTAAACCACTATGAAAAGCCAACCATAAAACTATGAGCATGTAGGGGAAGCCGGGATGGCTCAGTGGGTTAAGCGCTCACTTTGCAGCACTGGGGACCCGGGATTGAATCCCGGCCCCAGCCCGTGCGGAACCATATGCTGAACTAGGAGCTCCCCTAGTTCAGCTCTGTCTCTGTATCTCTCTCTCTCTCTGTCTGTCAAATAAATAAATAAATAAATAAATAAATAAATAAATAAATAAAAGTAGGATAAATAAATAAATAAATAAATAACTATGAGCATGCCTTCAAAAGTAAAAACTTTTTGTAATTCAGAAAATAAAGTGACCACAGAAGCCAAGAGTAACCAAGACGTATTTACTTAAGATTCGGTGAAATATCTCCTCTGTCCCCTCAAGGAAAATGGGACTTGCACTAGTCTAAAAATTAGAAGTTTATAACTGTAAAGGATAAAATTGTAGCAATTAGATTGTGTAGATTTGCCTGGAGTCCACAATACCTTTCAAGTGCCCTTGTGTGCGTCCTTTCTATAATGATGTGGTGGGGCGACAGGGTAAAGTTCATCTTGAGTAGGTCCTGAAAGACTGTGAAGACCAGGCTCTCAAGGAAGTTCTTAATGTGGACCCATCTGAATTCAGTCTCTGATTTTCAGAAGAAAGGCATTGTGTACCACTTGTTTAAATTTAAATTTTGTTTATTCCAACTATATTAAGAGAAGAATAAAAGAACAGATTGATCTTTAGCCTTCACTCTGTTGGACTAGAAATTTTGAAAAAAGATAGTTGTGGAATCAGGAATAATATTGTAAGATAGCTTTCTCTGTTTGTATGACTATATATGTATATATTTTTATATTGGTATACATATATAAGTATAGATATATATAGATGAGGGCTGTCCAGAAAAAAAAACAACCATAAATGCCTGCATTTGTCATATCATGTGTCTAGATACTTTATTGACAGCACACACACACACACACACACACACACACACACACACACACATATATATATATATTTTTTAAACACCAATGCTTTTGACGTTTCTCAAAACACCATTTTAAAAAATAACCATGGAATTCTAGCACGAGAAAAGACATGTTAAATTATGTAGTTAAAGCTATACAATTTAAAGCTTAAATTTCCAATCTGATAAACTTTTATAATTTATGCATACAACTATTATTTTAAAAACTTGTGGCAGGAAAATCTGGCTTTCTGATGAGTTGTGACCTCATAATTGGAAGGTTCTACATGTTGAAGAACTTAATCAGTAATAAATAATTTTCAACTTTTGTCCTTGCCAATTTTTACAAAGCTACATTGACAAACTACTATGTATGCATGCACATACCTATACATTGTGTATGTATAAACCCTTGCTTTTTATTTCTCTGGTTTATATAGACACACATACCCATGTATACACAGTGTACATATATTCATGTATTCACTTATAAATATATGTGTTATACACACACACACACACATATATATATATATATATATTTGGATGCACATATATTTGTATGCTGCTTATATATGTGCACAAGTATCTGTAATAAAGAGAGACCAGTAAGACTGTCAATGGTTTATCAAAATGGGTCACCTATACAAAATCTAAACCTATCTGGATTTGAATGAATATTTTTCTTATTTTTCTTCTTAAGTTTGCTGTCCAGATCCAGTGCTAGTTATTTTTAAAATATTAACTTCCCATAACTCCAACTACATGGGGAAAGTAATAATACTTATTCTCTGAGAACAAGAAATATGACAACGCTGGCACTTTTCTGTGGGCTTGACAATTCTGCAATAGCAAAACAAGATCTGCTTGGCCTTTCAGCTCTGCACTCTGTGCAGATATGTCTGGATTTTCTTATGAGTGCTATTATTGTTGCTCATCAAGACTCTTGGCTTTTAATCTCCAGGACTGTCCTGAGTATTGTGGTTTTTAGTTTCCAGATCACTTGTCAAGCACAGTGAGTAGAGGGGAAATGGCATTGACCTTTTGGGAAAAGGAGAGTGTTCACAGTCTCCTTTAAACAACAAGCCCACAGAGCCCTGTGCACACTACGGTGGCTCCGTAATCAAGTTCAAAGTATTGTTAAAGCAAAACTAGTGAGATAGAATTAAACCCTTTAGTATTTTTGGCAGAGAAAACATTATAAGCAATAGGGTTATAGGATCTTGGTAGAAATTATACCTATACCACAGAAATTCCAAATTATTTTTTCCTCTGTAAAAATGTAGAGCAAAAAAATAAGATTCACACACTATTAGAAAACCTATTCACTATCTATTAGAGTTCAGAGCCTATAAGAAAAAAATTTATTTCAAAATAAATGTTGCTGCTGTTAATAAAACTATGTCAACAACATTGAAAAAATAATTGTTAAATAAAGCTTTCAGTGACTATTATTGATTTTCTTGAAGGTCGAATGGTGTTTCTTCTGTTAGATAACCTCAGGACCTCACACGTCTAACATCTTGTAAAAAGGTTGGTGGCAAATGACTTAAGTGCTCCACCTGCCCATTAAATAAAGGAAAGTTTTCAGCATGATGGAATTTTTCTGGGTATAGGTTATCATAGCTGAGGAAACAACACATCTACGGTGTTGTCAAAAGAGAGTCTATGTGTGCCCTTTTTGTAGGAGAATAAAAATAAAGAACTATTAAACAGGGAGATGGGGCTATGAGGCCCAAGGAGATCAAATATTTTATTCGACTTACTTAGGCAAAACTTGGTTTTCTTAAGTGAAAAGTAGGATTTGTACTTTGTACTCAAAAGCCTACAAGCTTGAACTGCAGAAGGGAATTTTTAAAATTTGCATTTTGTTAGCACATATACTTTTTGGGTAGTGAGAGAGAGAGTTTGCAATAAAAATGAAAGTTATCTGAGCTTTCTGTTGCCCATCGGTCCTCTACACATATTTTATCCCATTTAATATAATCAACAACAGGATGTACCATAGTTTTCCATGTATA
>PVKE010001029.1:0-111881 GCA_004027555.1 Craseonycteris thonglongyai | reverse complement strand
TCTGGCTTCCCCTTATCTGGCCTCAGATACGAAGGAACTCTTCCAGCTCAGCGCAGTGGCAGAGGACAGGTTAACAATGTGGGTGCCGCCTTATCAGGGGGGTCAGGCTGGCCCGGGGGCCGGAGGGGGCAGCCCTCCTCCTTCTGTGCCTGCGGGGGCTCTCGAGGGGTCTGCCATGCAGGCTCACATGGCCCGTGTTCGCTGGGCTGAGGAGACCCCAAGGGCCAGGATGGGGTGGGGGTGGGGTAGGGGGGGCCAGGAGGCCCCTCCTGTGCCTCAGTTTGCCCTCCTGTCAGCGGGGACAGAAATGAGTCAGCGTCAGAGTCGCTGAGGGGACCACGTGGATGGTGTTTGGAGTTTCTTGCTCAGAGAGCAGGCCTGGAATTCTAGGGGTGACGAGGCCCTGTGGGGAGCTGTGTGATGGGGTGCAGGTTGGGAGAGGTGTGTCCCGATGCTGGATGTGAATCGAGTGAGGACAGGTGAGGACCCTGGGATCTCCTGTGGGGACTCAGAGAAGGCACTGGGGGTCCAGGAGGCAGAGGGCCTGGGTTCCCCTAAGTTGGACTGACCAGGGTAGGTCCCCCTTCCCTGAGGGGCACCCTCCTTGCACTCCTATCATGGGGTCAGCGCAGGCCCCATGTGGAGGTCATACCACGGTCACCCGTTTACCATCAGATCAAACATGGCACGCACACTTTTAAGCCGAGGCTCTGGCCCAGGCACTGGTTTGGGGAGAGAAATCTGTGCCCCAAGAAGCTGCATGCTGGTGGATGATCAGGCACACACCCATGCCTCAGTTTCCCTCATCTAAGAGAAGATCACTGACCTAGAGGGACTCTCCCACCCGGCCAGTGATTGGGGCTCGGCAGGGAGCTGAAGGTTGGGGGCAGGAAAGTCCCAGCCCCTCCCAGAGGCCCCTAATCAGCTGTCATGTGGTTTTGGTGAGGCACAGGACAGCCAGTGCTGTGTGTGATCTGTGGTGGAGACCACGGGACCCGGGGTCGGGTGTGGGGGCAGGGCCATTGGGGAGGGTGAGACTCCAGTCATGGGCCTGAGCTGTCTCTGCTGGACTCAGTCTGGGCCTGGAGTTGAGACCCTCCTGAGGAACCCCACGTCCAGGCTTGCAGAGGACAGGTGAGGAGCCAGTGTGCCCCATGAACTGGGGAGGGCTTCCTGGATGTGACAGCACTGACCATTAGCCTTCATGCGGGGAGGAGAAAAGCATCAGTTTTGCAGCCAGGGGATCTGGGGTGTGTTCTTCCCTTCTGTGGTCTAACTGTGGGTCCCTGAGTGCTGCCTGGCCTGCCGATCCCCATTGGGCAAATGGAAGTGACAGGTAAGGCCTGCAGGTGAGCTCCGGCCCCTGCTCCTCTTCCACCCTGCCTCCCCCACTCCTGTCCTCTCCCAGCTGGGTTTGGGACGGGATTGATTGCAAAGGGATGATGCGATGTTGTATAATTTGACTGGTGGTGGCCACATCACTGCTTGCATTTGTCCAACTCGAATTGTGAGATTAACATCGGTGAAATTTAATGATGTGCCTCTTTAAGGTATACCACAATAAAATGGTTGTTGTTTTTTAATTCTTAAATCATGGAAGTCATTTTCTAAAGACATTTATCTTGAGATATCTGAGCACCTGGCCATTTTTATCCCAGAACAGTCGTTTACTGGGGGCAAGCTTTGGAGCACACAGAGCTTCAGCTAATGAATATTCACAGCACCTGTGGGCGTTATTTCCCGCTGGGTGATCCCGGCCAGAGTGCACATCTTCCTGAACCTCACAGCAGGTTTCTTCTATAAAAGGGTTGCTCCTCAGGAGTGTGGTGATGAGTGTGTCTGAATACAAAGGGTCTGGAGTAGCCCTCAGACTGGTGGGTGTCCCTTCCTCCTTCCTCATTTCTGGACCTTTCCTCCCAGGCTGGTGCTCTGCCGCCCTGCCCCCCCCACCCCCCCCGGAGAAATCCTCCCGGTGCCTAAGGCATCTCACCGCCCTCTCCCTCCTGCTTGTTTCCGGGCTTCTCTCCGCCCACCTCCACCTGCTCCTCTCACCTCCCCTTCCTTCCAACAGCTTATGCCCAGGTCATAACAGCAATTTGTTCCCAAGGAGGGTGTGGCTCAGACAACGGGAGACTCCTCATTTGTGGAGTCACCTACTCCTGCACCCTAATCAGGAGAGGCAACCTGAGTGACAGCAGCAGCAGTGTCTCTATCAATGGAGTGCCTGGTTCCAGGGCTGGACCTGCCACCAGCTGGGTAAGGAGAGTCCAGTCCCAGCGGGTGCTGGACCAGAGGCAAACCCTAGGCAAAGGAGAACACCTGCAGCTGACTTTGTGTTTGGCACCGTGGTGACATGGGTGAATCCACGTGTCCTGCCTTTTGGCCAAATCTGTGTGTACTAGGTATATGTGTGCACAGGCATGAGTCCGTCACACACGCACCCACACACACACAGGTGTGCGCACACACACCGGCGCCCCTCCCGCCTGAATGAATTGCAGGACTTTGAGTTGCACTACAAGCAAGAACCCAGGGAAGAGGAACTAGGGGTTCAGGCTGGATCCACCAGGAGCTGAGTTATAACATCTAGCCTACCATCCTTGCCCTGGGGACCAAGGGGAAAGGTACCCTTCTGGAGGCCAAACAGCAGACAGTGAAATCAGGGGCGTGGGGGTTCTCAGGATCCATGAAGCCCCTAACCCAAGGGCTACCTTCAGAGCACCCTCATTTTCACATCCAACCAGCAAACGTGTGCACAGGGCCCTTCTCCATGGGACACGAAGCTCAGGCAGGCTCTTCAGCCTCATGTATCCTGCCTCTCCACCACGTTTTTTAGGTTGGGGTTGGGGACATCGGGTCCCAGAGGGCCTTCAGTAAAGACCCTGGATTATTCCAGGGAGGGAAAAGACGCCTTCTGATGCTAGAAGAGGCCGCTGGACTCCAGGCGCCAAAGCTCCGGGGTCGGGAACCTGGGCACACACCTGGAACGGCCCCGTGACGTCATCGCCGCCGACAGCCAATCCGGGCCGCCCTCCTTTCCAGGCCGCCAATGGGAGGAAGCGGGCCGACGAGGCCCGAGGCCAATCAGGAACGGCCCAGGGCCCCGGCTCGGGAGGGTTCCCAGAGCGCCCCGGGTGGCCTGTCCATCCCAGCTCAGCGTCCAGGGTGGCAGCCAACTGGAGGTCCGGTGGCAGCACCCTCAGAGCTGGTGGAGGCGTCAGGCGGGGAGGAGGGGCTCGTGGCCCTGCGCACACCGCGGTCCTAGCGCCAGGCAGCTGCGGGTGAGGTTGGGGACTAAGGAGAGCGAAGCGAAGCGGAGAGGTCACGGCCTGGGCCTGTGGTTCGACTTGAAAAGCATAACCATTGTGTCTGAGTAAGGTCCCGGGGATGGAGCGCCTCCCTCCCACCTGCCCTGTTGCGCCTTGGGAGCCAGTGGGGCTGTGCCAGGGACTGGTCCCCATGCCCCAGGGAGCCAAGCGAGAGGAACTAAAATAACGGGGAAAGTTATTCCCTGTCTTTTGAACAAGGACCCCTACGAATTACGAAGCTGACCCTGCCTAAGGGGAGTGTTAAGCCTCTGCTGTGAGAGCTGCCCCAGCCACACCTACCCCCTTCTCTTATGCACCCCGACCCCCAACCCAGACTCCCAGCAGCACACAGAGCACCTGCAGAATCTGCAGGGACAACTGCAGATCACGTAGCCCCTCCCTGAGGGTTTGAATGAACAGAACACAGGAGCAGGTTACAGCGTTTACTGCTTGCAGGTGGGGGCTGGCTGTCCCCAGGACCTTCTTGTGCTTCCATCTTAGCCCCAGTGCTTTGCCTTAACAGGTGCAAGTCACACTGTGGCCATCCTTCCACGTTCTTTCTCCTGAAGCCAGGACATGGGCTCCAGCTGTCTGCTGGCCACAGAGGGGGAGGGGCTGGGGAAACAAGGAGCACAGGGTGGTGTGGTGGGTGGGTGGTGTGGTGGGTGGGTGGTGTGGTGGGTGGGTGGGTGGAAGAGGCAAGAATAGCAAGACAGAGGGGAGAAGAGATGCACAGAAACAGACAACTTGGGAGAAATCATACAAGGATGTCAGATGGAGCCCTGGGGAGGGACCAGCCGCCGCAGCAGCACACGGTGCTGGATCCAGGACTGGTAGGCTGAGACCTTGATGTACACCCCTGGGAATCCAGGCTCAGCACAGCCCCTGCGGAAGCTCACCACTGCTGCTTACACTCAGCACCCGTCCTGGGGCTGAAAGACTGGGGTGGCCCTGGAAGAAGCAAGAATAACACACAGGTCCTCTGAGGCTCAGGTCTGTGCAGTGGGAGGTGGGAGCTGTCCCTGAGACTGAAGTTAGGTGGCATGGAGACAGAGGGGGCTGAACGCTAGGCCAGGCCCTTTGAGGCGCCAGGCAGCCAGGTATGATATACAGTTCAGGTCTTCATCTTTGCTCCAGGATCCCTGCATATTAACTCTATTTGCCTCCTTTTTGTTTATAACAGTTGAAGACTCTGAGGCTCAGAGAGGTCAAGCACTTGCTGAAGATCACACAGCTAGTAAAGAGCAGAGCCGAGATTCAATCACTTTATCATTATTCCAAACCTGAATGCTCCCTCCGTGCCTGTGGCCTCCCTTACAAGGCACATGACTCTGTGAGCCTGGACCCTGCCCCTCTGCCCCTGCAGCACCTGCTCACATCCCTGTGACTGTGAGTCAGGTTGGTTCTTTCTTACAACAAATATTCATCCAGCTCCAGCTCTGAGCCACATACTGTTGTGCATGGTGCTACTCGGGGCAAGACAGAGTCCCCAGCCTCATGGAGCTGGATCATAAGGTGCTGCCCCTGTCCCCAGCCCAGGACTCGTACTGCCTCAAGGGGTCACTTAGACTTAGAGAAGTGGCCTGGGAAGCCCTTTGCTAAGCATGGAAGAGGCACATCACAGATTCCCTGTGAATGGGGGGGAAGCTGGGATGGCTCAGTGGGTTGAGCGCTCGCTTTGCAGCCCGGGAGCCCGAGGATCAAGTCCCGGCCCCGGCCTATGTGGACCCACATGCTGAACTGGGGTGTGCCCCCAGTTCAGTTCTTGCCGGCGCCTATGTGGGAGGCTCCAGGCCCAGTTCCTGCCCTGTGCAGCCCTGCGCCCACCTGTGGAGTAAAACTATATGGAAAACTAATGTCAACTATGGAAACTGCTCTGGGCCCTCCCCTTTCTGTCTCTCTCTCTGTGTCATAACAATAAAAATAAATCTTAAAAAAAAAAAAACGATTCCCCGTGAATGGGGGCTCTGCTTCCTCACCCCAACTGTACTGAAGGGAAAACTGAGGACCAGAGGGGTCCAGTGACTCTCCCAGGCCCCACAGTGGATCAGGGAATGGAACGCTGGCTGAAGAAACTTCGCTCACAGAAGCCCTTTTGGCCTTGGAAGTGGCCAGCACACAGCATCTCCTTGGTAACGGGCTCCAGGTCATAGAACCTGCGACAGTTGTGCAGGCTGATAACATGTATGTTTACCTCCCGCAGCCTGTGGGGCTCAGGCAGAGCAGACAGGGTGGGGGGAGGGATGGTCTGAGAGACTCCTGGGTGGCGTGTTCCACCATATCTGCTCTCTGGGAATTGGGTTTCCTCCCTGAGGCAGAGCAGTTCATATCATGTGGGCAGTGAGGCAGATGCCTGTCTAAATCAGACCGAGGCCTGGCCAGGCCTCTGGAGGTGGGCTCGGAGGCAGAGAGAAGGCTGGGGTGACTTATGCACCTTGGCAGTGCCTTCTGCTCCACCTTGAGTCAGCTCCCTCCAGCCCCCAATTCTGGCCTCTCACCCACCATTCTGCCTGCTGTCCTCCCAGTAGGTCATGCAGCAAAGGGTGCCCTCAGGAAAATAGGAGCAGGGCAGTGCCCGAGGGACCAGCAGGGCACAGGGGGTGCCAGCTTTCCCATTGCAGAAGGGGGGCCAGATCACACAACAGCCACAGAGGACGTCCCAGGGGTTGGTGTACGGGCTGGACTCACCCAGGTGGTCGGCCATGTCCCATGGAGTCACAGAGCTGAGCAGGAAGCAGGAGGGGCCCTGAGCAGGAGGGTTGTGAGGACAGGGATTCTGGTGGCGTGGGCCCTGCCCAGACTGGCTTTGGGTGGGAGAGGACAGAGGGCTGGAGTTCTTCGTCCAGTCCCACAGGGATCTTCTACTCAGCCCTGGCCCGGAGTCAGACCTAGGCATGGGGAGCCCAGTGCTGGCCATGCCATCACGTGCTTGTGCCCGAGAAACCCCGTCTGGCCGGGGAGAAAGCATAAAAACCCAGCTCTGTGATAAGACGCTTCATTCTTTCACTGTCGAGAGCAGCAGGGCCTGTGCTGGTGGGGGTCACAGCGGACACGGCCCTGCTCCTTCCGCCAGGCAGCCAGGGAGGCGGAGCCAAGACCGACTGGGGGCGAGGCCAGCGGTGGGCACGCGGGCCTGTGCTGCAGCGAGCGGTGGCTGAGAGAGCGGGCAGCTGCTGGGAAGCTGGGGAAGGCGTTCGGTGGGGGGGGAGGCAGGCGGTCGCCTTGGACCAGGGCAGGGCGCCTGTTAGGAGCTGAGTTTAGGGGGCGGTGGGGAGTATGGAGCCCATCAGGAGGCTCCAGCCCAGCATCTGCAGACAGCTGAGTCGGAGCGCAGATAGGAAGGTGTCCCCAGCAGAGAGAAGTGTGTGAAAGCATGATGGAGGCGGGGATTCTTTTTTCTTTTTTTTAAACAAGGTATGTTTTTGAAAGATTTATTTTATTGTTTGACAGGAGGGGAGGGGGTGCGGGAGGGCCCAGAGCAAGCTCCATAGTTCTGACATGGTTTCATTCCATACAGGTGGATGTGGGGCCGGGACTGATCCGGGGACCTCCCACCCAGGAGGGGCCGCACTTCAGCATATAGGTTTGCAGGCCCTAGGGCTGGGAGTTGATCCCGGGACTTCGGGGTTGCAAGGCAAACGCTCGACCTGCCAAGCTATCTTGGCATCCCGAAGCAGAGCCTCTTCATCCAAATGTTCTCTGAGTCCCTCCAGGAAGCCGGTCTCTGCCTAAGGCCCATGCTTATGGCTGTGCCTGCATTACACTCATCTGGAGTTAGTCCCAACAGAACTGTTCCTCTTCCAGGTCAGGCTCACTGGCCAGCAGAGGGAGCCACACTGCGTGGGTCCACAGCCCACATCACCACTTGCCCCTTATAAGTTAGATCCTCAGGCAAATCACTCACCTCCCTAAGCCTCACTTTCCCATCCGGAAAGCAGAAGCGATAGTACCAAGCTACAACAGGTGGTTGTCATAAGCAGAAGTAACCCATGGAGTGTGCTTGCAGGAAGCCCCAATAACTGCTGATCACTATTTCCAGAACTTAAGTGTACCAAGGACATCCAGAAAGGGTCTTGGCACCAACTGAATTGTGAAAGTTTATTTACCCCAAATTACACTTGGGGCCACCCAAACATAATTCTTACCCCAATTCAGGTTAAGCTGACACTGTAGTTCAGCCTTGAGAGTGACCGTCCTTGATAGCAAATCTTCTTTGTGTGGCAATCAGCATTGAATTCTTTTAGGATGGTTTTGTTTTAGTTTTAGTTTTCAGATAATGTCAAAGAGTATTTTGCTCTTTAAAACTTTTCTATTTTTATGTACACAAATGTTTATAGAAACATTATTCCTAATAATCAAAAGGTGAAAACAACCGAAGTGCCCACTGACAGATGACTAGATAGGCAAAATGTGGTTCATCCATATAATGGAATACAATTCAGCCATAAACAGGAAGGAAATTCTGACATGCTACAACATGAATTATCCTCGAGGCCATGATGCTAAGTGAAATGAGCCAGACATGAACAAACAAATACTGTATAATTCTGCTTAGTATATGCGGTCCCTAGTCATCAATTTCAGAGACAGGAAGTAGAATGGTGGTTGCCAGGGCCTGAGGAAGGAAAGAATGGGGAGTTAGTGTTTACTGAAATGAGTTCTGAGGATAGATGGTGGTTGAACAACAGTGTAAATACATTTAATACTGCTGAACCGTATACTTAAAAATGGTTAAGATAGTAAATTTTGTTATTCATATTTAACCACAATAAACAATTTTGGAAAACATTCCCTACTTCTAAGTATCGTCAAATAATTAAAGCTCACTTTCTTTCCTGGTTTAAAGACAATGACCAGTGTCTGGGGCACATTCCGGAGGAGAGAGCGGATGCAGGAGTGACCCCCAGCCCTTGGACACTTGAGCCACGGTGCTGAGGTGACAAAGGCCATGAGTCTTGTGGGGGTTGAAGTTTTCCAGGGGGACCTACTCGCTTCCCCATGTAGCTGCCCTGGGAATTTCACAGCCTGGGGCGTCCCTGAGTTTGGGGAGCAGGGCGCCCCTGGGGATGCAGTGGGTGGCGGTCAGCAACCACGGGGGGCTGATGAGGCTGCCTCCCTGGACGTGCAGGCCCCACTGACTGAGTGGCCAGGAGGAAATGCTACTGTTTCCCTAAGGATGTGCCTCCAGGTTGAAGGTGCTCACTGGCCAAAGGGTCACCCAGCCAGCCCAGCAAGCTTCCCCTCTGTGCAAACAGGCTCAGGGATGAGGCCTGGAAAGGGGGTTCTGGCCCACCCCCACCCCTAGAGCCTGTGGTCAGCTTTCTGAACCCCAAACAGAGCTGCCCAGCGGAACTTTCTGATGACGAGAATCCTCTGTACCCGCTGTCCAATATGGTAGCCACTGACCTCGTGTGGCCATTGAGCACTTGAAGTACGCTTGTGCAACTAAGGAGCTGAATCTTTCATCGTATTTAATTTTAATTCATTTAAATGTAAGTGTCCCCCGTGCGTGGCTGGTGGCTCTTGAACTGAAGAACGAGGAGACCCACTGTGAACCTTCATAATAGGCGCCATCTCCCTCTCTGTTATTTTGAAACGTGGGAAAGCCTTGAGTGAGGTTTTGGGCATGTAGGGGGCGTCAGGATGTCTCAGCTCAGACCTCTGCACATCAGGGCTTGGGAACCCCCTCCCTCCAGAAAGCCACATGGCCCGTGGTCAGCGCACCCCACAAAGACTGCTCACACTTGGCCAGTCCTCAAGCTCTTTAATCAGATAGAGACAACACCAGGAGGCACTCCGGGCTTCAGGGGCCCCTCACACCTCTACTTCCCCAGCATTGCCAGCTGCATCGCCCAGCAGTCAGGGAGCCCTGGACACTGAGAAGGCCAGAAGAGAGGGCGTGGCTGGAGCCAGGGGTTGTGGGCAGAAGCTGAAGCAGCTGGCACCGGCAGGAGGAGCAGACCCGGGGCAAGGCCGGCATGAGGAGCAGACCCGGGGGGGGAAGGCCGGCAGGAGGAGCAGACCCGGGGGGGGGAAGGCCGGCAGGGCTACTCAGGAGCTCTTCTGGATCTGCCGTTTGATCCAGGGCACGTAGGTGTGGACACGCGTGTAGACCCCAGGAAGGTCACGCAGGGCGCAGCCATAGCCCCAGCTGACCACTCCCACCAGACTCCACGAGCCTCGTGGGCCACACACCAGGGGGCCACCGGAGTCGCCCTGGGGAAGAAAAGAGGGTGCTGAGCACAGCTGGTGGGCCTCCAAGGCCAGGTGGGAGCCGAGATGGGACGGGACTCACATAGCAGGAGTCCCGGCCCTCAGTGCCGGCACACAGCATGTCATCCTTGATGATCTTTCCCTTGTTGTGGCCCCAGGTGGCCTTGTGGTACAGCTGGTCACAGAGCTCATTCTCCACCACATCCACGGCCACCTCCTGCAGGCGGTACGGCGGAGGCAGTGACGCTGCAGAAGAGAACAGGCCAGAGGCTGACGGTGTGACCCTGCCTGCCCATCCTCCCAACAGGCCCAGGCCTGGGTGCAGCCCAGGGTCCCGGGCCCCCTGCACCAACCTGTCTGGGAGGCTCAGCCCCTGCTGGGACAGAGCTGGGGGGAACCCCACCATGCAGGAGGGTCCCTGTCCACCTCTAAGTTCCTAAGACTACCAACAGATTCTGTCTTCCCTTGGAAGGAGCAGAAAGGAGAGATGAGTTTTTCTGTTTTTTCCCCTAAAATATCTTAAGTTGAGAAAAAATAAGAATAAGCATTTCTCCATGATTGTATTGAGTTCTGCACTCAGACTTGTCATCAGCACGTCGTGGAACCTCTGGCCCCGGTTCTCTAATCTCCCAAATGGAGCATACGGGGCTGTGGGAAGATGGAGCAGAGGTGCCACCATTTTGGGCACCCCACTTCCTGCCTTTCTGGTACCTGCCACCCCCTACACACACACACTAGGAGCCCTGGGGACGATGTATTTTGGCAGTGCTCCATTCAGCCCCTGCCGCATACGCACCCCACATCTTGACCGCTCCCCAGCCGGTCACCCAGCACTTGTGCTCCGAGGTGACCTCAGCAGACGAGAATGACAGCTGGAGGAGCTTGGCATTCGCAGGATAATCCACGGAGCTGGACAGCTGGAGCAGGGCAATGTCCGAGCCCAGATGAGCACTGATGTATTTGGGGTGGACGATGACACGGCTCACATTCAACAGCTTGCTGTCCCCATAGAGATACACGTCCCCGGCGTGGACCCGGTAGGATGACGGGTCGGTGTCCTTCCTGGGATCAGAAAGAAGCCATAGAGGTGGGTCCTGCCTGGGCTGGACCCTTGCGCACCGTGGGGTGGGGCTCAGCAATTTCAAGCAGAATCCCACCTTGAGTCTCCATGCCTCCTGCTTCACCCTCACGTCCCACCCAAACTGGACAGCAGCCAGAGGGACTCACCGGAAAAGGCAGTGGGCAGCAGTCAGCACCCACTGGGGGTGGATGAGGGAGCCCCCACAGATGTGTTCCCAGGAGGCCCAATGATAATTGTAGATCTTCAAGCTGACCTGCCACGGCCACTTCCCCTGAGGGGCACTCTGCCCCCCGACGATGCCCACCAGCTCATTCTCAGGGTCGGGTGCTGGGGAGGCAAAGGGAGGGGTCAGGGAGACCACGCTTCCAGCTCCCCATGTTCAGCCCTGTTGCCCACATTTGGGCCTTCCCAGAACTGTGGAAGGAGCTGGCCGTGCACCCCAGGGCTGGATACTAGACGGGGTCACAGGAGCCTCCGCAGAAGGGAGGCGATTGCCTGGGATCAGGACTCACCTGGGGTCCCAGCGATGGAGCTCCCCAAGAGGAAGGAGGTCAGGACCAGCAGCCACTGCATCTACAGGGAAAGAGAGGGGAGCTGGGGGCCCAGGACTTAAGAGGCCAGAGGCCACATGCAGGTGACTTGGAGGGGCAGCACGCTTACCTTGCCAGGACTCCAAGATTCTTGGATTCCAGACCTCCTGAGCGTCTTTATTTCTTGGCCACAGGAAGTGGGCAGGCAGCCTGGGGGTGGGGCGAGAAGGAAGGGCAGAGAACCCCGCCTCCCCACCCCTTCTAGCAGGTTCCTGGGGCATGAGGTTCCCGGCAGGGCAGAGTTGGAAGGGAAAAGGAGTGGTGATGAGGGCCGGAGCTCACAGAAGTGCCAACTGCCCCTGAGGGAGGCAGGCTGGGCCACACCCCCACTTTGAGCTAACGCTCAGACCCAGGAGCCAGGCTGGCACCTTTCCTTACCTCTCAGCTCTGAGCACAGGTCACCAAGCTCCCCAGGGCCCGAGCCTGTGGCCAGTGTTGGCATCATCGAGAGGGCTCAGCTGCTACCCTCAGGCTTCAGAAGAGAACCCCCCGCCCTCGCCCAGCTCATGCAGTCTCTGGGGAGGGGTCCTCATTTCCCTTGGAAGGAGCAGAGCTTCGGCAAAGTGGCACAGGCCCCCCTGGCTAACCAGAAGCAAGGCAGCAGGTGTGCTTGAGCCCATGAGAGGCCCAGCCCTGCCCTCCTGCTCGTAGCCATGTAGACAGACTCTGTTTCCCCTCCGTGGCAGCCTGGCCTGTCTCAGTAGGCACAGTTTCCTGCAAGGGGTTCTGGGGGACCTGCCCCACGTGGGGAGGGGTTCTGAAGTTTCCCATCTACCAGCCCCCATCCAGGTGCCCCCACTCTGAGTTGACAGACCACCTCCTCCTTCCAGCTGGAGCCCCCCAGCCTCCATGACCCCGGCCTCGGGCCCCTCTCCTACTTGTCAAGAACACGCCGTGCCTCACTTTCCCCAACAGCAGCTTCGGAAGGAGACCCCTGACGCTGCTCAGGGCTCCCTGTTACCTGAGCTCAGAGCCACGGCTGCAGTTGTGTTTTTTTGTTTTTTTGTTGTTTTAAACATTTATTTATTGTTTTTGACAGAGAGAAAGAGATACAGAGTCAGAGACAGAGAGAAGGGGAAGGGCCCAGAGCAGTCTCCATAGTTGCACATCATTGGTTTTTCCACATAGTTTCATTCCACAGGTGGGTGCGGGGCTGCACAGGGCAGGAACTGGGCCGGGGTCTCGCCCCAGTGAGAACTGAACTGGGGGAACTCCCCTGTTCAGCGTGTGGGTCCGCACGGGCCGGGGCCGTGATTCGATCCTCGGTCCCCGGGGCTGCAAAGTGAGCGCCTAACCCACTGAGCCATCCCGGCTTCCCAACAGCTGCAATTGTTGGTGCCAGTGACTCTGAGTGGCTGGGGCTACTGTGCCTTGGGACCTGAGGAAGGTGACAGGAGAGACTGGGCAGACCTAGAGTCACCTCCAGTGGGGACAAAGGGACAGAGACCCACAGCTCATAGAGAGCGCTTTGCTTCCAGCATCTGGGAAGAGAAGTGGGGTACATGGGCTCCCTGCGGGGAAACAGCCTCCAGGAGAGGCCTGGAGGGACAGCAGATGCCCCGCCCCATCTAGACTCAGGCCAGCGGCCAGTTGCCCTCCTGCCTCTGGCCTGGTGCCCATACCTGAGACAGACACCACAGCATGGGGATGACACCAGGGGCATGAATGAGTGCCAGCTACATGAGAGAAAGATCTGGGGGCCTGCTCTCTGTGCCCATCATGAGGACTGAGGTCCCTTGTCTAGGAGGGACCAACCTCAGACCGTTGCTCCCTGATGGTGCTGCACTGGCTGTTAGGCAACCGGGCCTGGGGACAGGATACCTGGTTGCCTCGATAGGGTCAGGACTGGACCACCATGAAAGCTCAGTGATGGGATCACAGGAAGGACTGGGGCTGTGTGGCCGGCGTCATGCAACTGTTCAGACGGGGGCCACACGGGGCTGGCCAACGAGAGGTCAAGTCCAGGCCTGCAGCCAGGATGCGGGTAACGGGACATCGTCAGGGACAGGATGTGGCGGCCAGGGCTGCTGTTGCAAAAGCACTTGGCTGAGCCCAGGGACCGAGCAGGGGTGCCAATATCCCAGAATGCAGGGTACAGAGAGCCCTAGGCCTTGACACCCCGTTTCTGCCATAGCCGCAGCATGACCCAGTCTTTGGGAACAAATGAACCACATTAGAAGTAAGCATGAGCTTCCGGGCCTTGCAGGGCTCTTTGGCAAAACGCGGGAAGGCTTCCCCATGTGTTCCCGGGGTCCCCACAAACAGCCTCCCTCTCACACGAGACGGCTGACCCCAACACGCGGGGCTCCCCTGCTGCCCTTCCTCATGAGGGGACCGCCACAGTCCCTGGGCTGAGGAGCCGGATCGCCAAGGCCATTGTGATGGAGTCAAAGAGATGCTACCAGTTATGAACCAGCTACGTGGTGAGTGGATGAAAACCCATCCTGATGCAGCTTTAAAAACCAGGAAGCTTTCTCTTCTACCAACACAAAAATATTTTTTTTTATTTAAATATATATATTTTTTTATTGTTACATTTATTGGGGTGACATTGGTTGGTAACAATTACATAGGTTCCAGGACTACAATTCTACATGACATTGTCTATACCTTGCATTATGTGCTCACCACCCAGAATCAGCTCTCTTTCCATCACCGTATATTTGATGCCCCCTCCCTACTCCCCCCTCAGCTCTCCCCACCACCTTCCCCCTTACCCTCAGGTAACCACTAAACTATTGACTGTGTCCATGAGTCTTTGTTTCTTTGTTCCTTTCAATTTTATATTCCACCTATGAGTGAGGTCACGAAAATATTAATACTTTCTTTTTCACTATGAAAATATTCAGGCTACAAAAAGAAAGTACAAGTAGAAATTCTCCATCATTTCCTACCAGCAGTAAGCACTGTGCCCTCCACAACTCGTCCCCACACACACATGACCCTAATAGGGGTCTGTGTCCACCGTTCCACTCACCACTGCCAGTTAACCACCTTTGATGGTGCGCTATGTTCAGTTGTGTGGAGTTAGGGCCACTTATTTAACCAGTTCTCTAGGAACAGAAACATTCGGGGGGTTCCAGCTATTTGCTATGCTAATAATGATGGGATAAACATTCTTGCACATATATTTGCCCCACCTACTTATCAACAATGTTCAGTCAGATGTTTCTGAGCCCAAAATGACACTCAAGCAGGGACTACTGAACCATTGTGCTCTGTCCATCCCTCCCTTTATTCACCTACCCATCCATCTTTACACTCACCTATCCCTCCAGCCCTCCATCCATCAGTCCATTCATTCATCTGTATGTACATACAGATGTACATACAGAAACCCCTTCCTCACACCGTCCCTTCTTCTATCCATTCATCTCTTCTACATCTATCTATCCCTTCACCACCCACCCATTCACACATCCCTCCTCCTTCCATTTACCTACCCATCTATTCATGTCTTCTATATCCGTCCATTCATCCATCCATCCATCCATCCATCCATCCATCCATCCATCTATCTATCCATCCCCCCTCCAGCCAATCCAGCCATTATCTGACTTGTCTGTGTACTCTTGGACATTAAGATGCTCACACATCCACCAATTCACTCGATCACTCATCAATTCACTTACTTCAATACAGCAAAGAAACAGCTCTTACCCCCATTTTCCAGCCAAGGAAACTGAGGCCTCACCAGCTGTCTTGCCTAGAGTGGGCGCTGGGTCTGGGATTTAAGGCAATGACTGAGGGCTGAGCCTCAAGCTTAATAATTAAAAAACAAGAGAGATAAAGTTGCTATGTTTTCTTTGTTTGTTTGTTTTTTATTGTTTTTGACAGAGAGAAAGAGAGAGAGAGAGAGAGATACAGAGACAGAGAGAGAACTGAACTGGGGGACCTCCCCTGTTCAGCATATAGGTCCTATTCGTTCCTCAGTCCCCAGCGCTACAAAGTGAGCGTTTAACCCACTGAGCCATCCTGGCCTCCCCAAGTTGCTATGTTAATATGTTGCATTCAAAGTTGACTAAGTTGGTGTGAGTTTGTATAATATGCCTGTTTGATAACCTGAGTGAGACAGAATACAGGCTGAGTGGGCAGTGAAGCTTCTGGGCAGGACCTCTCGGTGTCCAGAGGTGGCTGGATGTGCACCTTGTATCTGCTGGCCAACCTAGGGATCCGAAGGCTCCCAGCTTTCATGTGTGGAACCAGAGGAAGGGCCATGCACCCCTGCACAGCACACACACCCATGGTCACACAGGGAGACTCCAGAGGCCTCTGGGCATAGGCGTCTCCCCCCAAGACACAGCACCCCTATCTGTGCATGAGCACCCACATCTGTCTCCAGGTCTCCCATTCATCCCGTTCTCTTGTCTGCCCTTGTCTCATCACTCCAGTTTTTTAACTCAGGCTTTATAATCTGGAATCTCCCCCTATTCTTCCTTTTTAAAAGTAGATGCCTAGACTCAGCCATTTATTACTCCTAAGGCTTAGGGTCAGCTCTTTAATCTCTGTGAAAACCTTGAGATCGTGATCGAAACGGCATTGGATTTGTAGATAAACTGAGGGAGAATGATGCAGCAAAACATTTTCTCACCCATAAACATCGTACCCTTTCTCCATTAATTTGGGCTACCTTCCACGAAATTTGTTCCATTTGACAGTTCTAACATAAAGATCTTATTCAAGGTTCAGTAATTTCATCCCTGCATACTTCGTAGCTTTGCGGCTGTAGTGTCGTCTTTTTAAAATGACACGGTACATTTTGTGGCTGATGGGAGAAACGTTACCAATATCCACGTGTCTTATCTCCAGCAAGTCTGCCTCTCTGATTAGTTCCAATAATGTGTTGGCAGGCTCTCTGTACGTGAAAAATCATTGTCTATGAAAAAGAACACTTCTGTTTCTTGATTTCAGTTTCAATCAGGGCTCCTGGTGACAAAACCAGACCCACACTGACTAGAGGAAGTGAAAGAGGATGCCATTAAACAATCTGGGCTTTTATCTTTCAACCACCTTCTTCCACCTCGATGGGGCTTTCTTTATTCCGCCCTCAGCCCTGTCTCTGCACCAGTACCAGTGACTCCTGTGTGCTTGGCAAATATGAGGCTGCTCTTCTCCTGAGCCTCCCAGGGGCCCACCCCGATCGCCTCTCTCACACTGTTGGTTGGTTCTATGTGGTCAGGGCTTGTCTACAGTTTTATATGTGGAGACAGTAGAGATGGCTGAGAAAGTTTGGCGGCAGCAGAGGGAACAGTGACTTGAAGCAGCCTACACAGTGGGAGAAGCTGGAAGCCCTGCCCCCAAAGTAAGACAGGACTAGCCACTGCCCTTGTCTTCTGGCCCCAGGTCAGCAGAGGCTGTTGGAAGTACTAGCCCCCTTGTATTCCATCTCTTCCTCCTGGGAAGTCCAGCCGCCACCCATCTGGAGCTGAGGGGCAAGGCGTGAGTCCGAACCACAGGAAAGAATTTCTCCAGGAGTGGCATGCCTCACTCGGCCCACCTGACTCCCACAGGGGCACTGGGGACAGAGCTTCAACCTAGGAGATGTGGGTAAGCCCCTCCAGATAGGAAGACTCTGATGCTATGAATGTTCTTTCCTTAAAGTGAAATAGCTTGTTGTCCATTTTGTGTGCCTAATACAAGTTTATCATAAAAAGTCAAAGAGCATGCAAATTCTAAGGACTTCTTCGGCTTCTCACTCAGGGCACCTCTCCCATCTGGTACCTGACCACCAGGTTCTGTTGGTGACTTTGTAGGTCTCTCTATGGTATGACCATCCACACTGCATTGCAAATCTTTGTTATACAACTACCTCCCCTCCAGATGCTGTGATCAAAAGAGGCGAAGTTTATTCCCCTATAAGCCAGGGTGTGGCAGGCACCCACTGACAATGATGGAATAAATGAATCCTGAGGGTGTTGTGAATCCACCAGCACCCTCACTTGGTGGTGGGTTGCGCTACAGATGAATGGGGTAGGGGACAGTGGTCCAGAGTTGGGGAAGAGTCTACAACCACCTCATCCATCCATCCTCCCCATGGCTGACCCTAAGCCTCCGCCTCTCACAGCACTTCAGGATTCCAAGCTAGAGAGCTGCAGCCACATCCACCTGAAAGATCACTCTGACCACTGATGTTTACCAGACAGTTTAATGAAATAAATGCAATGCATAGCACCCCAACCCCATCTGGGCCCCCCGCACCTCTCCCCACTGGCAGGGAAGGATGGGACCACTGGAGGGACAGGCGAGGGGAGGGCTGAAACTTGGGTAACAGAAGGGAGGAAGTGTGAGATGAAGAGCTCCAAACTGGGTTGTGATATGGCTGCAGAAGCTCCATCCTCCAGTGACCAGTAGCCAAGCCCTGGCCCCGGCCCCAGCCTGGGGCTCACTGGAACTAGTGGATTTGTTGCAGGATCCAGGGCACGTGGCTCTGAACATTTGTGAAGACGGCGGGCAGCTTCCAGAAGGAGCAGCCAATGCCCCAGCTGACCACGCCCACCTGGACCCAGATGCCACTCTTCTTGCAGATCAAGGCTCCCCCGGAGTCCCCCTGTAGAAAGAGGGAACAGTCACAGGACATGTCAGGGGCCAAAGTGCCCAGTCTCAGCAAGCCAAGGCCAGGAGGACACTCTCGGGGCAGAAGTGGCCTGAGTGTCTCACCCAGCAGGGGCCCCGGCCCAAGGTGCCCGCGCACAGCATGTCCTCTGGGATGATCTTCTCGTTGTCTCTGGAGTACAGGACGGAACTATAGCTCTCCTCACAGGACTCTTTGTCTTCCAGCGGGATCTGCACCTGCTGCAGGCGGTAGGGGGGGTGCAGCGGCTCTGGGGCAGAAGCAGAGGAGTCAGGAAGCGGGGCCAGCTGTCTCCCATGCCACAGGTCACCCCGCACCGCCCGCACCCCTCACCGTCCACCCAGAGAGGAGCCCTGGATGGCAAGGCAAGGGCCTCGGCCACTCTGACTTGGAACCAGCCTGGGCCTCAGTTTCCCCATTCGTCCTGGGTGGGGTGTGACCACAGGCCACAGGTACAGAATCCTCCTGCTGTGATAAATGGGCTGGGACTCCATAAACGGACATACTGGATGTACGGGGTTGAAAGCGTCCCCCCAAAACGCCCGCCCGCCCTGAACTTCAGAATGTGAACTTATGTGGAAGTCGAGTTAAGATGATGCCATCGCAGTGTTCGGGTGGACCCTAAGTCCAATGGCTCGTGTCCTCATAAGAGGAAGGACAGGGAGATTTGAGACATGGTGACACAGACACAGAGGAGGTGGGTGTGAGGACAGGAGCAGACGAAGATGGGAGGGGTGTGGCCACGAGCCAAGGAACCTCCAGAAGCTGAGAGGCAGGAAGGCTCCTCCCCTAAAGCTTCCAGAGGGCACCCACCCTGCTGTCACCTTGATTTTGGATCTCTAGCCTCCTGGCAGGGAGAGAACAAATGCCTGTTGTTTTAAGTGCCTTGTGTGAGGTCCTTGGTGACCATGGCCCCAGGTACCCTAATGCCAATGGCCTGAAAGTCCCAAGAAAGTATGAAAAAACATCGTTTCCCCCATTTGAAAATCATAACCAGATCCCCCCAAAGTAACATCCAGGGCTACAGCCTGAGAGAGAGAGCAGCAGGTTGAGGTTCAGGGGCACTGGGCTGATCGTCCCGGCCACGAGCTCACCATCAAACCTGGCAAATACCTTTGTCCCCTCAAGCCCAGCTTCCCTCATGCAAAATGAAAATCCGAGCCTGAGTGGCCACGCCAGGCTGAACGGCCATGTGCCCACCCATGCCTACACGGCGGCTCCTTCCTGGCCCCACTTATTTCTGAGCTTCGGGGCTGTCTTCTTGTCCCCCCATTTAAAGCGGGAAAGAGAAGGATCCGGAACTTTCCCTGCACCCCTCCCCCCACCAGGCATTCTCACCTAAGCTATGTATCCCGCCCCAGCCCCAGCCGGAAAGCCAGCACTTGTCCCCCGGGCCGAAATTCAGGGACTGTGACGGCAGGGTGACCGGCCGGACTCTGTTGGACAATCTCAAGGGCGCAGCCAGCTTCAGCAGGGCCAGGTCATAGCCCCGATGGGCAGCGATGTAGTCGGGGTGGACGATGACACGGCTCACGTTCAGCAGCTCCCTGCCCCCATAGAGATACACGTCCCCGGCGTGGATCCGGTAGGCTGACGGGTCGGCGTCCTTCCTGAGGGAGGAAGACTTGGGCCCCTCAGCGGGAGCTTGGTCTGGGCAGCCCCTTGCCCGTGAGTCTAGAACTCCAGCCTGCCTCCATCTCTGTCCCCTCACCATCTCGGCATCTGTCCCTGTCCCCGCCTCCACCCAGAGAGGGGTCTGCAGTGTGAGGGACTCACCGGAAAAGGCAGTGGGCAGCAGTCAGCACCCACTGGGGGTGGATGAGGGAACCCCCACAGATGTGACTCCAGGAAGCCCAGTAATAGCTGTAGATCCTCAGGCTGACCTGCCACGGCCACTTGCCCTGGGGGGCGCTGTGGCCCCCGACGATGCCCACCAGCTCATTCTCAGGGACAGGTTCTGGGGAGGCCACGAAAGGGGTCAGACATGAGGTCGTGCCCTCCCGCAGAGCCTGGTGACCCCAGGCCATTCCCACCCAGCCGGTCACCGAGGTCACCGATCCCACTCTCGGCCGGTTCTGGAGGGTCAGGGAGCCTAGGGGCGGGGGCGGGGGTCCTGGGGCAGGGGTCCTGTGGCAGGGCAGGCATTCGTTCCACCGCTTAGGAGTCACCTGGGGTTGTGAGCATGGAAACTCCCAGGCAGGGGAGGGTCAGGAATAGCAGCCACAGCATCTGCAGGGGGAAAGCATAAGGCCGAGGTGAGGAGAGCTGGGCTGGGGTCCGAGGAAGCATGCTGCAGGTGTCTGACCGCCCGTCAGCTCCCTCACCGTGGATGGCCCCGTAGCTCTCCTCCCTGGCCCTCTCTCGGACCTCCTTTATCTTTCTTTCAAAGGAAGTGGGTGGGGTCTGGGTAGATCTTTCTCCCCACCACCCACCCAAATGGGGAAATGGCACCAGGGTGGCAGTTAGGACCTTGGCCCCACCCTTAGCCCCTTCCAACCCCCTAGCTGGGCCCACAGCAGCTTCTGGAAGAAACACAGCAGGCCAACTGGGTTCCTGTCCAGTCCAGCATGTCTCAGCCGGAGCCATTGTGCCAGGTCTGGAGACATTTTGGGGTGTTAGACTATCGGGTTCTTCCAGCATCTAATTGCTAAACCGACTGGGATGCCCAGGGCATCCACCACCGCACAGGCGCACCCGGCCCACGTGTCCACGGCCCCCGGGTTGAAATGGCCCCAGTGTAGGAACAAACACATCGCCAGCCCAACCATCCTGGTGGCCAACCCCAGGAGGCCAAGGGAGCAGGCAGACCTCAGCATCCGGAGCGACTGTCTCACAACCGATCCCTGCGGTCTGCCCACTTCTCCGTGGGGGACAGGTGACACACTCACGCTGTCCTAGGGGCGCCGTCATAGGCAGCTTAGAGCCACGGTGCAGGGAACTCACAGAGGGGAGTCCACCCAATGCTGCAGATTCTCCGGACCTGCTTCCAGGACTCCCTTTCAATTGTAGTACGAACTCTGGATGCGTGCAGGCATCTGTTGGGCTCTGAGGGCTGGACCACATCCCAGGGGAGCCAAGCTCCTGCCAGCCACCCACGCCTGTGTCCCCACCCCACCCTCCATCCCACTCCCATGTGCTCCGGCACTGACACCTTGGTTTCCAGCCAGAAGTCACATCTGGGGGTGGAGGGAGCTGCAGGGAGGCCAGCACTTTGCTCTGCGGGAGTCTAGAGCAGTCACAGGTGGGGGCTGGGCCTGCTGTGAGGCCAGCCCTGCGCCCACCCTGTCTGGAGAGGAGAGAAGCCTCTGGAAGCACACATGGGAGATGGGTCTGGACGCTTAGTTCTGGGGACGCCTCTGGCCTGAAGCGTGGGAGAATGCACTATGGAGGGGCAGCGTCAGAGGCCGGATACAGAACTCACCCAGATACCCCAGACCAGACCTCCTGCCCTCGATAACCTGAAGAGCAGGCAGCTGGGGGTCCCAGGACGGCTGGGATGGCGACAGTCAGGACAAGATCCACCCCCGTCCCAGAGCACAGCCCATCCACAATGATCAAGGGCCATAATGTGAGACCTGGGGCTTCCTGGGAAACTTGACACCTGCAGAGGGCGGGCTGGGGGCTGCCAGGGATGTGGGAAGGTGGGAAGATCTCTGGGCCCAGGTGGGGTCCAGGTTTGGGGCAGCCTGAACGTGTTCTGTGCAGAGGACAGGACGTTCGTTCTCATGGGGTGAATGGAGCTCACATTCTTCTTTATCTTCTACACTGTGCCAAGTTGGAGTCAGATGTGTGGTCTGGGTAGACCGGGCATTTTCATCTGGAGGAGGCTGGAGAGGCTGGCCCGCCAGGAGTTCTCACCAGAAGGGCTCCCACAGGACATGCAACTGAAGGAGAAAGATAAATAAACCCAGGATGGAGTAGCAAGTAGTAGGTTGAATAGCGTCTCCCAAAAGATGTCCACACCGTAACCGTGGTACCTGTGTGTGTGGCCTTGTTGAGAAATAGTGTCTACAGATATCATTAAGTTGATGATCCTGACATGAGACAGTCCTGAATTTAGGGCGGAGCCTATTCCAATGATGGGATGTCCTTCAAGCAAAAGAGAGGGGAGATTTGAGACACAGGGATACAGAAGAGGAAAAGGCCAGGGGCAGAGACAGGGACAGGAAGGAGCCATGTGGCCACAGCCAAGGGACACCAAGGATTTCCAGCAACCACCAGAAGCTGGGAGAGGCTCGCGCCAGATCTTCCCACAGAGCCTTGGGAAGGATCCAACCCTGCCCACACCTGGACTTCAGACTTCTGGCCTCCAGACTGTGAGAACCCCTCTCTGCTGTTTGAGACACCAGGTTGGGGCACTTGGTGGTAGGAACTAACACAGCTGTTGAGAAGCAGGAGGTATAAAGAAGCCAGGAACTGTTGGCTTTAAAGTACGGGTTACAAGCGGGCATGCTCGCTGTCTGGAGCTGAGTTCCAGTTGAAAGGATACCTGGTTGGTTGGTTTCTCTTTTATTTTTTGAGGGGGGAGCTGTGCAGGGAGCAACAGCGAGTTGAGATGCCCACAGAATCTTCATTGGGGCGGGGAGGCGGAGGCTTACAAAGTGCCCGTGAATGTTCTGCAGGTGCCTTCTCCCAAGTCCCGGCTGAGCCTCTGGGCACCTGTGTTGGAATGGCCAGCACCTCTACAGCTTCTCCTTCCTGGACCCAAAGACAGGGCAGCGAAGTGCAGAGAGAGCAGGAGAGAGATGTCAGCAAATGAGAGATTTCAATAAATTCTGTGGGATGGAAGCAGATGGAGGAGGGGCTGGCCAACGCCTGGTGAGGGGAGCGTGTTCCCAAAGAGACCCTTCAGAACCACAGGAATGCTCAGGACGTGGAAGGATCGAGGCAAGAAAATTTATAAGGTACAATGTTCTCTGTAAACATTATGTTCAGTGACGAAAGCCAGATACAGAAGGCCACACAGTGTGTGATTCTGTTTATGTGAAATATCTAGAACAGGCAAATCCGTGGAGACTCAAAGTGGACCTGCGGGTTGTCAGGGGCTGAGGGAGGAGGAACTGGGAAGTGATGGGGGCTCACGGACATGGGGTCTCTTTCAAGGGGGATGAAAATGTTCTGCAACTAGATAGCAGTGATGGTTACATAACCTTATTTATGAATAGACTAAAACCCACGGGATTGTGCATTTTTAAAGGGTGAATTTTATGGCATGTGAATCATATCTTATTAAAAAACATCTTGAAGGGAAATGCTGGGATAGCTCAGCAGTTGAGTGCTTGCCTTGCAAACAAGAGGTCCAGGGTTCGATTCCCAGCCCCAGCCTGTGCAAACCTATAGGCTGAACTGCAGCACAGTCGGTAACCACAGAGTTGGCTCAGCAGCGGAAGTTCTTGCCTCCCATGTGGAAAGCTCTGGTTGGGTCCCTGCCCCATGTGGCCCCACATCCACATGTGTGGCATGAAACCATGTCACAACTAATGATGTACAGCTGCTCTGGGCTCTCCCTCTCTCTCTTTCTCTCAACTTCTTTCAAAAAAAAAAAAGTCTTGAAAGTATTACCTGGTGAGTCTAATTGGTTGAGTGCAGGAAACTCATTGTAATTCTTTCAAGTTCCCATAACTGAAAGTTTCCATAATAAAATGCTGGGGGGAACTGAGTAAGTTAGTGGATAATGTGATTTCTGATGATAAATATTGTTTGTAACTCTAAGCAAACAAAGCATTTTTTCAATAAACGTTGGAACAAAGAATTGTTGAAAATAAATATTTTGATGGGATTAACACAACCTTGAGATTAGATATTATAAACTCGGTTGTTAGAATTTATTTATCACAGATTCTCCCTACTCTTAGTTCATTAACATTTAAGAGGACATTTTATTTCACAAGCAACTGCACACATCTAAGCTTTGTAAAGAATTTTGTTGGGGAAGCCTGAATGGCTCAGTGGGTAAAGCGCTCACTTTGCAGCCCTGGGGACAGAGGATCAAATCCCGGCCCTGGCCCATGTGGACCCATATGCTGAACTGGGGAGTACCCCCAGTTCAGTTCTCACCAAGGTGAGACCCCAGCCCAGTTTGTGCCCTGTGCAGCCCCACACCCACCTGTGGAATGAAACTATGTGGAAAAACCAATGATGTGCAACTATGGAGACTGTTCTGGGCCCTCCCCCTTCTCTCTGTCTCTGTCTCTGTATCTCTCTCTCTCTCTGTCAAAAACAATAAAAACAAATCTTTAGGGAAAAAGAAAAAAGAATTTTGTTATTTTGGATCATGACCAAGAACTTTTTGTCCAAAAGGCAACTTGCTCTTATTCATCTTAAAATCAGATGCTAAAACAGAGGACATGGGGGAGGCGGCGGGCGGGGGGCAGATATTAAACAACACCAGGCTCATCCTATGATTCCTAAAGGTTTTGTGTCAACAAAATATATTTCACTCAAAGATTTTCTTGTCAGATACAATTGTATCTTGTAATCCCAAGGTTAGTTCTCTTTATAATCAAAGCAAAATAGTTTAATAACTTTTTACTCTCACAAACCTACCATCAACACTTAAAAATTAGGGGATGCAAAGATGGCTCAGCAGTTTAAGCATTTATTTGCCTTGCAGTCACTGGGTCCGGGAATTGAGTCCCAGTCCAGGCCAGTGAGGACCCATATGCTGAACTGGGATGTGTTTCCCATGTGGGAGCCCCCAGTTCGGTTCCTGCCCTGTGTGACCCCACATCTGCCTGTGTGGAATGAAACTATGTCATAACTAATGACATACTACTATAGTAAGGTGACCAGATTTTAACATTGGTAAAGCGGGACACCATTGACCGGAGGGGGGGGGGGGGAGTTCTTGATTAAAAATTTGGTCTATCTCCCGCTGTTCCCTAGCTTGTCGTGCAGTCTTTCCAAAAATCGGGACTTTTTTAAAACACTGCGGGACGCGGGACAAATTGTTAAAAATCGGGACTGTCCCGCCAAAAGCGGGACGTCTGGTCACCCTATACTATAAAGACTGCTCTGCGCCCTCCCCCTTCTCTCTGTCTCTCTCTGTCTCTGTCAAACAATAAAATAAAATCTTTTTAAAAAATTAAAAATTAGAAGGGGAGCTAACTCTGGATGGTGAGCACACAATGCAACTCATAGACGATGCACTATAGAATTATACATCTGGAAACTATGTAAGTTTTACTAACCAATGTCACCCCAATTAATTTAACAATTTTAAAAAAAAAACTTTAAAATTAGCTTGTCATGTTTCCTGAAAAATCTTTAGTATTTCTATTGGCCTGGCTATGAATTTACAGGATATGATGACTAATGATGCTGAGTCCGTATCCATGATCATGATATATCTGTTCACTTTATTTAAACTTACGTCTTTTAGTTCAGTTGGATAGTTTCCTCTGTAAAATCTTTTTTTTTCTTTTTTTTCTTTTTTTTTTAAGATTTATTTTATTGATTTTTGACAGAGAGAAACAGAGACAGAGAGAGAGAGAGAGAGAGAGAGAGAGAGAGAGAGAGAGAGAGAGAGCAGGGGCAGGGCCCAGAGCAGACTCCACAGTTGACATTAGTTTTCCATATAGTTTCACTCCACAGGTGGGCACAGGGCTGTGCAGGGCAGGAACTGGGCCGGGAGCCTCCAGCATAGGTCCCGGCAAGAACCGAACTGGGGGCACAGCCCAGTTCAGCATGTGGGTCCTCATGGGCCGGGGCCAGGACTCGATTCCCGGTCCCCCGGGCTTCAAAGCGAGCGCCCAACCCGCTGAGCCATCCCAGCCTTCCCTGTAAAATCTTTTGTGTGTTTTGTTAGAGCCTCTCTAGGTGACTTGTAGTTGCTACTGGGAATGCTATCTGATTGATAACTCTTTTAATTGGTCATTGCCAATGTCTAGAAACCCTGTTGATTTTCAACATACTGGATTTGCATTGATCTCGTACAAAGCTGCCTTGCTGTACTCATAGTAGTTCTAATCTTAACTGTGTAGATGGCCTTGGGAATTCTGGGTAGAGTGCTGCGTTGTCCCTGGCAGTCTGGTTCCCTCCTTTCTAATCCTTACACCTTTTGTGTATTTCTGTTCACTGAGTGTTGCCTGGGGTCGCCCGCACTGTCTGAGCCTCCCTGTCCATCACTCCCTTGGGGGAGGGGCTTCCAGCGTTCACCGTTAAGCAGGATGTTTGCTTTGGGCTTTGGGAGATCCAGCTTACCAAATTTAGGAAGTCTCCTTCAGCCCAAGTTTGCTAAGAGCTTTATCATGAATGATAGTTGAATTTATCAACCAAAAGAATCAAATGCTTTTTTCTTATCTATGGAGATTATCATATGGTTGTTCATCTATCTCTGTTCTGTTAATGTGGTAAAGTGTACTAATAGTTTTCTCTGGTGTTAAACCATCTTGCTTTAGGCCCTCTTGGGTTTTTTTGGTAATTATTTCATACATTGTTGGAGTAGATTTGTTAATGTTTTAGTCTGGATTTTGAGAATCTGTGTTCATAATTGAAATTGGCCTGAAAATGTTCTATATTCGATGTGTCCAGTTTTATTCTCCAGGTGATGCTTATCAGATAAAATGTGCTAGGGAGCTTGCCTCTTTTTTTAGTCTCTGGAAGAGCGCCTGGTCCTTGAAGACTTAGAATAATTTGCCTATGAAACCACACAAGGACTGGTGTTTTATTTTGTATTTTATTTCTGGGTACATTTTCAACCACCCAGATGCAGGTCTTTAATGATTGTAGATCTATTCCAGTTTTCTTTTTCTTCTAAAGGCAGCTTTCATGAGTTATACTTGTCTAAAAATTGTCCATTTCATTTAGCGACAAACTTGTTTAATATGTTAATAGTTGTTCATATGGATGGATCTCTTCCAATTTTAAAAATCTCTGCTCTGTTCATGTACTTCTTTACTACTCATGTTATTTATGCTTCTTTTTTCCTGCCTAATCAATCTTGCCAGAGCTTTGCTGTTCCATTAGATTTAAGGACTAACTTTTGGCTTTACAACCCTATAATCTCTTTATTATCTATTCCATGTGTTTCTTTTACTTGCTTTAAATAATCTCTTACTTTTTCTTTAATTACCATACCTTTTATTCTATTTCATATGCTTCCTTTGGGTTTCTCCTGGTGTTATTTTTCTCACTTCTTGATTTAAACACAATATTCTCTGTTGTTCTAGTTTCACTAAACCCAGGAACAACTAGTCATGTCCCTCCAGGTACCTTTCACTCTGTCCCGGTGAGTACTGGGAGGTAATAAATAGTTATAAATATTTTGTAATTTCAATGATGACATTTCTTACCCAGCAATTCTTTATAAGTATATTTTTAAACTTCCAAATGTTGGAGATCTTGTGCCCATATTTTGATGTGTGAGCAAGTTTAAAACAATGCAACCTGTTCTTGTTTATGAATACAAGGCAATTGCAGGTAAGCTGAGAGCAGAAAATTCAGGCTCAGTATTTACTAAGGATGTTACTGAAGGTGGTGAAATCAAATATGCCATGTCAGTAACAAAAGATGGATTTACAGAGCCCTCCCTACCAAATTCAGACAATCCTGAATTTAGTGAAAAGTGACCTCATTGCTTGATGTTCAGCTATGAGCTGCTCCTGTTCGTGTCTATCAGTCATATGTGACCATATGTTTCATTTCTATTGAAAATATTTGGACCTTCCCAATCCATGCAACCAAATGAGTATGTGCATGCACTGACGCATGCACGTGCACTGACACACATCGGCACGGCCCTGGTAAAGATCCCGGTACAGGAAGACCAGCCTGGGACTGACAACAAGGCAGGCAGGTGTCGCCTGCCTGTGGGTTGGTGGGGCCTCCAGCCTCCTGTCTCAGCACGTAAAAGCACATGAAGGCTACTTCTGGAGAAACTGAATAACCTCGGGGAGACAATCAAACTAACAACCCAGATGTTGGGAGTGTCCCACAGAGAGATGTGGCTCCAACCTCCAGCTCTTGGGAAGCCCGTTTTGTGGGAAGCCCAGGGTGACCCTAAGTTATGCCAGTCAAGATTGCTACGCTATTAGAACATGGCAGACGCCTGGGTCTCCTGGGAGAGGGAGCGTGGAGAGTAGAGAGCAAGTGGGAGGAAGGAGCGGTGATGGTCACATGGAGCCAAGGACAGGCCCTGGTGTCACGGGCTGGCACTTTGGTGTCTGGGACAAAAGACAGCCCTCATGGAAATGGTTCCTGGAGAGCAGTAAGCAGAACTTGGTGGCCTTTGCCAGAGCCCACGGCCATCACTGTGGTGTCGGCGCTGCCTGGACACTGGCCACAGGCCGCTCGCTGCTCACAGGTGAGGGTGTGCTTGACTGTGGATGGAGGCAAAACTTCTCTGAGGACCTGTGTTCTCATGAGCAGGTGGGGCAGAGTGAGTGAGATCTGAGTTTCATGTTATAGGCCAACAACGAAACATCAGACAGAGATGAGAAAATCCATTCTCTTTGTTATCACAACACACACACACAAAGTGAAACACCTAGGAATAAATCTAGCTGAGTGTGAAGGACTCATACACTGAAAACTATAAGACATTATTAAAAGAAATTGAAGAAGACACAAAGAAATGGAAACATATTCCATGTTCATGAATCGGAAGAATCAAGATAGTTAAAATGGCCATATTACCCAAAGCAATATACAGATGCAACGCAATTCCCATCAAAATCCCACAGACATTCTTTCAAGAAATAAATTTTTATTTTTTTAAATCGTTGTCAATGGGACCACCTTTGTCCCATGACTTGGCAGAGCCTGTAAGGGACAGCCAAGTCCCAGAACTCTGCTTTCCTTTGTGACACGGGATCCCTGGTGGATGCTCACCGGCTGCTGCCACCTGCCCCTCCCCCACTGGCCAGCTTCTGTTGCAGTGTTGCAAAAGGAGTCTGTTAGGTAACGGATAGCTGTGCCGTTTGCCCGACCTGCCCTCAGCCTCCCCTATCAGGGCCCAGAAGTCCTCATCACAGCCCAAACTTTGATGCCGTCCCTGATGCCCACCTGGCCCTCCATGCTTATCTCTGTGCCTCCACTCCTATCAGTAGGACACGTGGGGCCTCCTCTCTGGCCCTATGAGGGTGGGGGAGGAACGGGGTGTAGAGCTGTCCACCTGCTTGTGTCCCAGAGATTCTGTATGAGTGGGAGGCAGAGAGTTCTGGGGACAAGCAGGTCTTGTCTGCTTCACTCCTGAGGTGAGAGAAGGGACCAGACCGGGCATCCCTTCCTGCCCCAACCTTCTCCAAGAAGTCCCTTCCTTCCCCACCAAGTGGGGCATAATCCAGCCCTTCCGGGTGCTCAGGGGTTTTCATAGTCTCCCTCTGGCAATCACCTTACAATGGTTGCAAGAGGAAGAAGGGGAAAGGAGACTCCATTGTCTCCATCCTAAGCCTCCTGGTGCTCCATAGCGCCCTCAGCAGGCTCCACTGGCCCAGCGCCTGGTCCCAGAGCTGTTCCCTCTCCTCCACTCTCCGGTTTCCAGAGTGATCACGAGACAACCACAGCTCACATTTCAGTAGGAACCAAGCCTGTGCCTGCAGCAGGCAGTAGACAGAGAGAGGCAGATGAAGCAGTCCAGTTCGCTTGGAGTAGAAACTCTGCACCTGGCTTCTCCCAGTCCCCTGCCCCTCACCTGAAGACTAAGTTCTAGTTCTGGACACACAACAGATTTCTGTATGTTGATTACATATTCTGCAACTTCACTGAATTAATTTATCAACACTAATAGTTTTTTGGCAGAGTTCTTACGGTTTTCTATATACAGTATCATGTCATCTGGAAAAAAGAACAGTTTTACTATTTCCTTTCCAATTTGGATGCCTTTTTTTTTCTTGTCTGATTGCTGAGGCTAGGACTTCCAATACTATGTTGAATAGAAGTGCCAAAAATGGGCATTCTTGTCATGTTCCTGACTTTAAAGGAAAAGCTTTCAGCTTTGCACTAGTGAGTATGCTATTGGGTGTGTATTTTGTTATATGTAGTCTTCATTATGTTGAGATATGTTCCTTTATACTCAGTTTGTTGAGAATTTTTATCATAAAAGGATGAGAAATTTTGTCAAATATTCTTTCTGCATTTATTCAGATGATCATATGGTTTTTATCCTTTCTGTTAATGCAATGTGTCACATTGATTGATTTATGGATGTTGAACCATCCTTGCATCCCTTGGTCATGGTGTATAATCCTTTTAATGTATTGTTGAATCCAGTTTGCTCATATTTTGTTGAGAATTTTTACATCTATGTTTATCAAGGATATTGGCCTGTCATTTTCTTTTCTTTTTCTGGTTTTGGTATCAGGATAATGCTGGTTTCATAGAATGTGTTTAGAAGCATTCCTTTCTCTTTGGTTTTTTGAAATAGTTTAAGAAAATAGACATTAAATCTTTGAGTATTTGGTTTGGCATCTCCTCTTCTGCCATCAGCACACAGGCAGTGGGCCCATCAGCTGATTCCAGCCCCCTCCCCCGACTTAAGATGCTGGGATGTCCTTCCAGCCAGGGCTCCTTTGTGCAGAGAGGCAGACAAGAGTGACGCTACCCACCCTACCCTGGCCCCCTCTTCCTCTCACTTGTCTTAGTCAGTAACAATGGGCCACCCTGACCAGGGGCAGGTAGAGAGAGCAGACAGGCTGAGGACTCATGACAGGAATGGGCAGCCCTGCAAACCCCTTCAGGTGTCTAGCAGGACCCTGAGCCACCCAGACACCACTGGTCTGGTGGATAAGTGGGAGCAAGGGAGTTTCCCTCCCTGGCAGCTCTCTACACCCTCAACTCTTGGAGCCCCACCATCTGACTATTACAGCTGTTTCCTCTCCAGGCTCTTTCCTTGTCCCCACATGAATGGTGCACCAGTTAAAACCTACTAGAAATCAGCTTCACATTTAAGGATGGTTTGCATGTGGAGCGCTCTCCTAGTCTCCAAAATCCTCCCACTCTCTAAAGATTTCCCCTGGGAGAAAGATGGTCACTCTGCCAGAAACCACCACATTCTTCAGGGTGAGGGAGTCAGCAAGTTGTATGGGGATATTTCCTCCTAAATACAGGTAGAATTCTGTTATATACTGAATTTTGTTCCACTACCCCCCCACCAATAATCATATGTTAAAGCCCTATCCCCACTCCCAGTGTATCTGTATTTGAACCAAGGAAGTAATTAAGGTTATAAGAGGTCACATGGGTGAGGTGCTGATCCTTTAGGACAGTGGTCCCCAACATTTTTGACACCAGGGACCGGTTTCATGGAAGACAATTTTTCCATGGACTGTGATGGAGGGAGGTTGTTCAGGATGATTCAAGCACATTACATTTATTGTGCACTATATTTTTATCATTATTATTATTACATTATAATATATAATAAAACAAATTTATAGCTCACTTGCCACTATAAAGTGTGCAACCAGATGCAGCTTAATTGTCACATGCCATTCACCAATAGGTTTGATATGAGTCTACAAGCAATTGATATATTAGGGTCTCTGTGCAGTCACACTTCTCTGCTAATGTTAATCTGTATTTGCAGCCGCTCCCCAGTACTAGCATCACCACCTCAGCTCCACCTCAGATCATCAGGCATGAGATTCTCATAAGGAGCGTGCAGCCTGGATCCCTTGTATGCACCACTCACAATAAGGTTCACACTCCTATGAGAATCTAGTGCCACTGCTGATCTGACAGGAGGTGGAGCTCAGTTAGTAATGCAAGCAGTGGGGAGCAAAATTATCTTCTGCAGAGTGGGCTCCTTGTAGTACAGGCTTCCCCTGCTAAGTGAGTGTTCTAGGAGTACCCGCTGCTGGTGGTGTAAGAGGCTGCATTTGACTTCAGTGAGTGTTTCAATGCTTTTGCCCATTTTGTGATGGGTGATTTACACTAACAACGTGAGGCATAACAATGCACCTGCCTACACAGCACTGAGTGCTCAGCAGGTTTTGACCAAACACAGCATGACCCTCATGCCCCACCCTCCCTATTCACCTGATCTCACCCCAAGTGATTTTTTGTTTGTTTGTTTTCCCAGATGAAAAAGTCCTCAAAGAGAAAGTTTTGCCATTGTGGAAGAGCTACAACAAAAAATGACAGAAGCACTAAATGCCGTGAAAAGTGACAAGTTCAAAAACTATTTTGAGCAGTGGAAAAAGTGTCTCAATAGGTGTATTGCATCAAATGGAGAGTACTTTGAAGATAACTGAAACATGTAGCAATAAATACACAACTTTGTATAAGTAAATTCCGGGGTTTTTTTTGGGGGGGGTCCCTCCTTATATGTATGTGCATACACATGTATGTGTACACAACAGTCTATGTTGCTATGACACACAGACCCAGGCAAAAGCCCTGAGACTGAAACTCTACCTCTGTAAGCAGAAGACACGGGAAGACCAAAGAGACTGTCACTCAGTGTGGTAACTAGTGGAGTTATTAAGGGAAACTTACATGGGAGATGCCGTCTTGGGCAGCTGCGAGATGAAATGGACATGGGAATGCTCCAGTAGAGCAAGGAGGATAGTCCCAGGACTAGTACATAAATGCTACCAGGTATGGGAAATTCACATGCTTGACCAGGTCCAGACAACATCTCATTCCAGGAACCATCACAGAGCGGAAGGCAGAGGACACGTGCTGGCTTATGTCAGAATGAGCACCGATTCCAATCTGATGGTCTCCAAGGTGGCCCCAACGTTCAGCTCACAGGTCAGGCGGCAGTCATGCCACAGAGCAGTCTCTCCTTTAGACACAGACACACATGTACACATGTTGGTGTCTGATGTCTGGCAGGGATCGCTGAAAGGGAGAGAGGCAGAGAAGGTGAGCAAAAGAGACCTGTGTTCTCCCGCACATGCATGTGTGCGTGTATGTGTATGCATATGTATGTGTCTGCATGCTATAAGCACATGCATGTGGTCGCCTGGTCACATGCATGTATTCTATATGCATATAAGCACACATTCATGTGTGTGTTCCTATAGGTGTGTGTGTACCCGTGGGTGCACATTAGTGTGCATTGTATATAGCATGTGTGTAGGCATCCTGTATATGTGTCTGCATGTAGATATATGTACATGCATGAGTGCACATGTGCACTGTTTATGGTGTGTCTCTCCATGCTGAATGTAAACACTGGGAGAGCAGGCACTCTGCTTTGCGTTCTGCTAGGCCTCCAGGACCTGTAACCCTGTCTAACAGAACTGGGAGAAGCCTGGATGGCTCAGCAGCTTAAGCGCTCACTTTGCAGCCCCAGAGCCCAAGGATTGAATCCCGGCCCCAGCCTGTGCCGACCCATATGCTGAACTGGGGCAGGCTTCCCATATGGGAAGCCCCTGGCCTGGTTGCTGCCCTGCTTAGTCCCCACCCACCTGTGTGGAATGAAACCATGTCAAAAACTGATGACGTACAACTATGGAGACTGCTCTGGGCCCTCCCCCTTCTCTCTGTCTCTGTATCTCTCTCTCTCTCTCTGTCAAAAACAATCAGAATAAATCTTAAAAAAAAAAACATAAAACTGACCCTTAGGGCTGGATGTGTAAATCAACTGATCAACCAAAATGCCATCAAAATTTTTCTGGGGATGTGATACTCTTTTCTAATAGCCTTATAAGAAAGCACACACAGAAGTAACCATGGCAGCTTGAGGACAAGAAGTGACTGGTTCCAGCCGCGTACAGGTAGCTCTTGTGCTCAGTAAACCACATCGTGCAGGACTGGAAGCTTAGAACAAGGAAATAGAAACAGGTCCTGAACAGGCTTCACATCCATCAGATCTAGGGTTCCAGGGACAAAGGGGCTGGGGCTGGTGACCTCAGAGATCAGGGGAGGAAGGTGGGACCAACTCATGGGGACAGGAGAGGTCCAGGGTCAAAAATTCCTTTCTGAGCAGAGGAGGCAACATCCCCAGGTCTCAGGTAAGAAATGCAGGAGCTTGGCAGAACCAGCCGTGGGTTTGCTCAGTAGCTCAGATGTGTAAGCGACAGAGCAAGGGACAGCAACCAGCGGAGAAATGGGCAAGATGCAGTGAGAAGGAGGGACAGAGCGAGACACAGAGAGATATAGACACAGAGACAGAAACAGAGACAGAGCGAGAAAGCTGAACCTGAATGTCGAGTTTGGGCTGCTTGGTACTGGGGGGACCCAGTGCCCTCTGAGGCCCAGGGGCCAAGAACTGCCATCTTTGTGACTGGCAGTGGCAGACCATTGCGGAGCCAGGCCCCAGTGAGAAATGCTCTTGCCCCCGTGTGCCATCTACCCGCCCCACCCCCTCCCTGAACTGGTGCTCGTGGGGCCAGACCACTGGTGACAGGGTGTAAAGGAGACGCCAGGGCTCACGGCTGCACACTGTGCTGTGTACAGAGGAGCCTACGTGCACCTCAGACTCCACGCTGCCCCACGGGGCCCCTCGACCCCACTCCCCCCTCCGCCTCCAGTCCCAGGCTCCTCACACCTCTGCTGCTCCCTGCACATCCCCGGTCACCCAAGTGAGTGACACATGTGATTGGGGAGGGAGCCGCTGACACTAAATGCAAAGATTTCTCTGCTCAAAAGGGACAGGTCAGTGAGTCCACCAGCCCAGCCTGACAGACGGACATGTCGGTCCATGAGAAGGACATCAGTGGGCTGAAGGCGGTCAACATGGCGTGGGGCGGGGCGTCCCGAGAGCCCCTGGGGGAGGCATTCTGCTCCCAGCATGCACTGCCTGGCTATCTCCCAATGCAGGTATCCTGCCTCCAGCCCATGGGCTGGTAGAGGCACTGATAAGAGCCCCTCGGGACATGGGGGGCTGGTGACCTGAGGGTGCTGCCGCCTCAAAAGCCCAAAGCTGGAAAGAGGCGCATTTCTGTGGTTTCCCCAGTGCAGTTTCTCTGCACTTACTCAACCGGGCCCCTCCATAGCAGAAACCCAACCTGAGGCCCCAACCTGAAGACGCTGAGTCCCAGCCTGGGTCAGGGGCATGCTGGGGGTCCTGGGCTCCCCAGGGCCCCGGGGAGCTTGGGCTCTGGGAAGTCTCTGGAATCCTGGCGGGGACTTGTGGAGGACACCTGCCAGGACACTGCCCTTTCAGATTTTGCACTGTGGGATGAGAAACTTGCTTTGGGTGGAGGTAGGGCGTGAGGAGCACCAGAGGATTCTGGGAGGAAACCAACCAACCACATGGCTGCTGGAAAGAGCGGAGCAGAGAGAGGGTCCTGGGGGCCGGAGGTGGGAGGCCAGCACGGAGGAGCAGAGGCACAGCTTGTGAGTCTCCAGCTGCCTGGCTCCAGGCCAGCCAGTGCAGGGGGGGCATTTGCATCACCCCCTAATGTGGGGTGCCTGCAGGCATTGAGTAATGCCCAGGTTGGGGATCTAGAGAAGGAAAGGCTTGGGTCCTGGCAAACAGGGCATGCTGCGAGCTCACGGGCAGGTGCCACACAGCCTCCTGCTGCCCAGGCCGCGTCTGAGAACATGGTGGAGGTTTGGAAACGTGGCTGTCACAGCACCGCTGTGCCCTGCTCAGGGGTCCTAGGGTCACCTGCTCCTGGATGACCTGACCCCCACCCTCCACGACCCCTGGGTCCCCCCCTCCATTCCTATGCTCCTTCCCAGCTCTGGAAGCTCTACGCTACATAGTTAGTGAGGATTTCTTGGATTTTTTTTTAAATGGGTGAATTATCTGCAATATACTTCAGTGTGAAAACTGTCGTGACTGCGTGGCAGTGAGACAGCCGCATTCATTCGTAGTCACCTTGAGGCATCCAATGGCAGGGTCTGCACCGCTTTTACCCCCAAACCTCCCATTCAGACCTCAAGCCTCAGGACTCAGTGTGGGGTCTGCACTGCTTGCACCCCCAAACCTCCCAGGGGAGAGCAGAGACCCCCCTCCATGCCCCTGGCTGCCCTGCAGAGTCAGGAGCTGAGAGTCCAAAGAGGCCCCATGGCAGAGTAAAGTGACCGTGTCACAGGGGCCTGCACTGGAGATAGGAGGGGCAGCTGGACCAAGGAGCCACATACCCAAGTGGGAGGCCTCAGGGAACAGGAGCAGACATCTCAAGGCGCCCGCACTGGGGCCATACCAAGAGATCACCCCAGGAGCCAAAGCAGCAGGAGTAACAAGGCCTCTTCATGCCTCCACAGCCTGGCCCCACCCCCTCCTCACCAAGCCCCTGGGGGTTGGGTCCCATAGACCAAAGGTGGGGGCTGGGGGGAAGAGGATGCACAAGTGGGGGTTTTGACTCAAAAAGCAAATGAATAAATGATCCTAAACCTGGGCAATAAGAAGTCACTGGATTCAAATGGAATCACCCAGTGTCAGCCAAGAGAATTTCCTTTATGAATGGGATGTTCCAGACCTGTGGAGTCCAATGTGGCAGCCACTCACTGGTAGAGAGCCAAATGGGGACAGCCTGAGGGTCACCCAACCAGCCCAGCCCCTCTGTGAACACAGGGGCCCGGGGTGGGGCCTCCACTTCGAGTCTATCGCCTGAGCTCAATTTCCTGAGCTTCGGGATCAGCTCTGTCCAGTGGAACATTCCAGGATGGTAGGCTGCTCTGTATCTCCTACCCAGTGCGTGTGGTTGTGAGATTGAGGAAGTCAATTTTTCACTTAATTCAGGCTTAATCAATTTGCATTTATGGTGGCCTCCTGTGGCCAGGGGCCTCCTGGGTCCTCACCTCAGTGACAATGGTCCAGGCTATCCCAGGATAGCTGCAGTGAGGCACTGGCTGGCTTCCCAGGGAATGACAAGAACTGGGGCCTGAGTAAAGAGCCCCCTGCCCCCTTTTCCAGATGCTGAGCCCCGCTGAGCATGTCTTGCGCTGGGGTGAGGCTGAATTTGATGGTGCAGGAAGGGGCATGAGGAAAAGGGACAAGCCTGGGTAAGAATGCTGGGACTGCACATCTGTCTCATCCTTGGTGAGGAGGCTGGAATGTGCATCCTGAAAACCAACCTCACCTGGCAGAGGAAATAACCACATGGCCCCCCTGGCCACCCCATCCTGCCTGCTGTCATGATTGGTTCAGGCTTGCCCTGAGCCCTCCAGAGCCTTGGGACCCCCACCAGGAGGTCCCCCTTAGGGTCAAGCAGAGGCCAGACACTTGGGAGACTGCTTTTCACACAGTTTAATAGGATGGCAAACAGTGAGCAAGAGGCGTGGTCAACCCGCCCCCTGCCGGGAGACACCAACTTCTTGGCCGGTAGTTGCCTATCAGCCCGAGGGTAGAGAAGCACAGGGCACCGGGCACAGGGCTGGGAGCAGGGTGCAGAAGTGATGGTGGTACTGAATGGGGGAAACCATGGAGGTGACACAGAGGGCAGGTCCCCAGCATCAAAGATCTAACGGGACATGCTGATGGATCCAGGATGAATAGGTCATCACTCGGGTGTAGACCCAAGGGTAGTCGACATGCCCAGAGACCTTGTCCCAGCTCAGCACCCCGACTTGGAGCCATATGTCCATCCAGTAACAGACCAGGGGGCCTCCAGCATCACCCTGTGGAGGGAGGAGATCATGGTTGGCCACAGAGTGCTGTGGTGGCCCCACTGCAACATGGCTTTTTGGGCCCTAAAAGCAAGGACAGAGGACAAGGCCTGTGTCTCACCTGGCAGGAGCTGCACCCCTTCGTGCCGGCACACAGCATGTCATCCTTAATGATGCTGCCTTTGCCACCAGCAGGTGAGTTCTGATGGTACATCTTCTCACAGGCCTGGTGCCCCACGATGGGGACCTCCGCCTCCTGCAGGTGCTCAGCCGGGGGCCGCTGTGCTGTAGGAGGGGCTGGGTGAGGGGCGCTTGGGGGGAGGGCTCGTTCCCTCTGTCCATCGTCCAGGTAATGTAAGCCTGGACCACAACTCTAAGTCATATTTCTATTCAACAGACCCAGACATCACACTGTAGCTTTGATGAAAACAGTACAGGAAGCCCAGAGGCTTTAGTGTATGTGTCTGAAAGTTAGTCCATGAAATTAAGGACTAGGGCTTGCAGAACTAAGAGAAAAAGCCATCTAATAAACAACAAACCTCACTGAAGCCCCTGTCATGACCAAAACTTGACTAGTGGTGTTTTAAAGATTTTAACAACCAAGAAGAGTTGCAACATCAATAGAGTGGGGACCACACCAGAGGCGGGAGCCTCCTTGGAGCCAGACCTCCATGAGAGAACATTCCAGAATGGCTATGAGGGAGCTATCGTTCCTGGAGAGTAATGCTCACTGTTCAACCAATACAGTTAATAATAATTTTTTTAAAGAAGAAATAGATGTGAATAGACAGTAAAATTTTGAAGTTCTTGGAGACGTCATGATAGCTCAACAGGTTGAGCACTTACCTTGCAACCATGAGATCCAGGGATCAAGCCCCAGCCCATGCAAACCCATATGAAGTTTCTTGCCTCCCGTGGGGGAGGCCCCCAGTTTGGTTCCCACCCCAAGTAGCCCCACATCCAGCTGTGTGGAATGAAACCAAGTCACAACTAATGATGTACAGCTATGGAGACTGCTCTGGGTCCTTGCCCTTCTCTCTGTCTCTCTCTCTCACCTTCTCTCAAACAATAAAATAAATCTTAAAAAGAAAGGAAGAAAGAAAAAGAAAGAAAGAAAGAAAGAGAAACTAAGAAAAACAAACTATTTAAGTTCTTTTTTAAAAAGGAGGGGAGAGGTTGGAGAAGCCGGGATGGCTCAGTGGGTTAAGCACTTGCCTTGCAGCCCCAGGGACCGGGATTCAAATCCTGGCCCCAACCCCATTGGACCTGTATGCTGAACTAGAGCATGCTTCCCATGCAGGAAGCCCCCAGCCCAGTTCCCACCCTGCGTGGCCCCCGCGCACCTGTGTGGAACAAAACCATGTTGAAAACTGATGATGTACAACTGTGAAGACTGCTCTGGGCCCTCCCCCTTCTCCCTGTCTCTCTCTGTCTCTGTCTTTGTCAAAAACAATAAAATAAATCTTTTTTTAAAAAAGAGGGTTATTCAAGAGGAAAAATGGTACCATCACATTCTCATTGTGTATGCAGGACCCAGAGAGAAAGCTGGGCTCTTCAGTGGGAGGGCAGAGGGCCCAAGTCCTGCTTATGTCTCCCCTGAAATGTTAGGGTCCATACCCCAAGGCAGCCAAGGCCAAGCTCTCAGCATGGACAGCAGGCCCAGGAGCCAGTGCAAGGGGAGCCTCTCCCAGGGCCATGACGAGGCTGTGTGACCTGCGTGCACGCCTCCCTCACCCTGAGCCTCAGTTTCTCCATCGTCACCCGGGAGGGTTGACAAGACGAGAGTCAGAACAAGCAGAGGCTCTGAAAATGAAGAGCGAGTGCACCGGGACAGGAGTGGGAAGTGAGGGAACCCCTTCCTATAGAGCCCCTCCCCTAAGAAAGAGGACACATGGTTGTTGTGGCTTCAGGTGCAAGTCCTAATTTAACCTCTGAGTGTCCCCACATTCTGAAGGTGTCATTCTCTACTTCGACTTCTCCAACTGCAAGCAGAAATGACCACTAGCTCCAGGATGTGATCAAGGTTTGAACAGGAGCTTCTTAAGATGCCTCCAGGGGCAGGCTGGGCACGCAGCCCGAGGTCTGGCTGGCCCATCAGTGACCCGGGCACATCCCCAACCACCACGGCTGCTGGCCATGTGGTTCCCACTCAACCTGTGTGTCCTCGTCCACCCTTGGGGTCCCTGATCTTACCATGTACCCCAAAGGTGCCCCAGCCAGTCACCCAGCACTTCATCCCAGGGATGAGTTCCAGTGAACCAGGAGCGAGGATGACAGGGCGGACGTGCTCCGTGAACGTCACAGGGGCCTCCAGTCTCAGCAGGGCAATGTCGGCGCCCCCCTCAGCAGACAGGCTCGTGTTGAACTTGGGGTGGTGGATGATCTCAGCCACTTTGTACAGCAGCTGGTCGTGGTCATGGAGTTTCACCTGTCCAGGTTGGACCCTGTATTTCTGTGGCTCTAATGTGTCCCTAGGAAAGGACCGGGAGCTTCTCAGGGAGGCTGCGTGGGCTGCAGCTGGGCCCCCAGCAGCAGCAGCAGCTCCAGGGGCTCAGGGCCTGGTGCAGCCTGAACCCTGGGTCTCCAGCTCCCAGCCCAGGGCACGGACCCTCCACATTACATCCCCGCCTCTGCTCGTCCCCTCTCCCCCTGCCCCACCAGGAGGCAGCAGTGAATCACTCACAGGTCAACGCAGTGGGCAGCAGTCAGCACCCACTGCGGGTGGATGAGGGAGCCCCCGCACACGTGCTTCCACAGGCCATGTTCCTTGTTGAAGAGCCTCAGGCTGACCTGCCAGGGCCACTTCCCAACAGGGACATTATGCCCCCTCACTATGCCCACAAACTCAGTTCCTGGGCCAGGATCTAGGGGAGCAGGGGAGAAACCATCAGGGACCCAGGCACCCCTGCCTGGAGGTCAGCACGGCTCTCATACTCAGTCCCTCCCTAGGGCCCTCCTCTCATGGGCGTCACCACCCCATGTCACCCCGGGTCAGTGCTGGCCTGAGCCCACTGATGGGTCTCAGGACAACAGGAGCATTGCATGGGATCAGGACTCACCTAAGGTCACGGGCACAGAGCCTGCCAGGCAGGGGAGGGTCAGGAATAGCAGCCACAGCATCTGCAGGGGAATAGGGGAGGGCAGGCATGAGGAGACCTGGGGCAGGGGCCCCAGGGACTAGGCACGGAGAGCACAGTGTTCTGAGAAGTGGCCTCACCATGCCAGGTCTCTCTGCCCTCTGCCCCTGGGGACTTTCTGACCCTTTATCCTCCCAGCCCAGGAAGTGGGCGGGGCAGGACTCCTGGGGGCAGGACCTTGAGGGCCGGGCCGGCAGGGTGGGGACAGGGCCTTCCTCTGCCAGCGGTCAGTCCATGACCAATTGCAGAGGACCTACCCTACGCTGGGCAGAGGCCTGGGTGCTGGCCACAGAGACCAAAGCCAACAAAGGCCGCCCTCAGCCCCAGGCTGAATCGGGCATCTCTTCTGCTGAGGACAGGAGGCGCCCAGGGTAGGGCTCCTGCCCTCAGTGAGGGGAGGACTGTCCACGGGGCCAAGGCACTCTGACACAGAGCCTCACGATAAGACGAGACTGAGTGGGTTCTCCAGCCCCAGGTCTACATCTCACCTCTGGACCACCCGACATCTGGGCAAGCGGGCAGGCCTGTGGGACCACCAAGTCCCCACGTAGAAAGCTCCAGAAGCCTGAACTGAGCCAGCGAGGGTCATGGGGGCAAGGACCTGGTAGGAGACCCAATGCAGCCAGGCCTGGAGCCCGCCCCTCCTGCCAGGGCCGGGTATGCCCTGGGCTCTCAGTGCAGAGGTGCTGTGGCTGGGGGCGGGGCTCCCCAGAGCAAGAACTGTGTGTGTGGTCATCAGGGCCCCGGGTGGCCCCTGGCTCAGCATGAACACTGGGAGGTGAAGAAGTAGAGGGAGGAGGCTGCTTGTGGTCACTGTGACTACCAGCAGGGGCCTGCCGCAGACCTCCAGCCCTGCCCCCACACAGCTGGTCCCTGCCATGGCCTGAGCCAGGGCATGTGACCCCCAAGCTGGTGAAGCGGGAAAGCGAGGGGCTTCCCCAGACTTGGGAGGTGCTGGACAGTGGACCCCCAAGTGATGGCTAATGCCCAGTGTGGTCCTGCCACAGACTTGGTGACTATCCCTTCGTGACTGACCCCAAGCCCTGGGGTAGGGACGGAGTTCCCCGCATGTTTGTGAACACAAGACCTCAGTAGCCTGTGCTGACACTTAGGTTGTGGTTTGACAGCTGGGAATTAACCAGGAAAATGAAAGCTCCAGGCTCTTTAAAAGCATTTGCTTCAGTTTAACATTTATTTGGATTTTTTAAAGAGCTTTATGGAGTGATAGTTCCACTCCATACAATTCACTCATTTCAAGTGGACTAACAGTGCATTTTAGGACTCTCACAAACGTGCCGCCACCATCCCGTCCTTTCACAGCATTTTCACCACCCTAAAAAGAAACCCTGGACGCTCTCGCTGTCACCTCCCACCACCCAGCCCTGGGCAATCGCTAATCTGCCCTCTGGCTCCACCATCATCCTGTCCTGGCCCTTCATGTGGGTGAACTCGTACACGCCGTGGGACCAGCCTCTTCCCTGGCAGGACGTGAGGGCTGAGCCTTTTCTTTGCACCTCCCTCTCCTCCTTCTGGAAGCCAGGCCAGCCCCCTGAGACCCGGAGTGTCAGCAAAGTCAGCCAGGGACACCTCCGCTCCGTCCTGGCGGGAGGCCCAGCCCCAAGTCTGGTGCCCCTGTGTTGTGAGCGGGAGCTAGGTGGAGCTTTGAGGTCACAGCTACCAACAAAGGGAAGCCGGGGAAGAGGACATCAGGGAGGGGGCCATACCGAGAGAGACAGACGCAGACATGTGAGCCTTTAGACTTTGAATTGCAATCAGGGGTAGGGGGCAGCCCAGTACCAAACCTCCACTCTGTGTCTGACAGTTCCATGGCAATGACACAGAGGCACACAGGTGAAAGAATGGTGGTCAGGGTCCCTTCTCTTCCCCAGCACCAGGGGCCTCAGGAGCACAGACCTGGGACCCTTGTCTGTCCCAGACACCCCACTCTGCTGGATCAGACCGCCCACACCCACCTCTGAAGTCAGTCTGATGCTGGGCAGCCACAAGTGCCCCCAGGGTGCGCCCAGCCCCACCCCCACCCCCACCCCCCAGGCCCCTGGCCCAGCCTCCTCACGGAGCAACACAGAGAAAGCTCCAGGAAACATTCTTTTTCACAAAAGTTGGTTCTTCACAGGACTCCCTCGGGGGGTTGAGGGGAGGTTGGGGGCCAGGTAGAGACAGAGTAGAGTTTGAAGACAGGGTTCTGGACTCTGCGCACACACACACACACACACACACACACACACACACACACACACACACACACCCATGGGCCCTGCCATCCCCAGGTTCTCTCCTGCAGACCCCAGACCCCGTTTCCTCCATCAGTGTTACACAGAGGCACCTCTGAATGACCTAGACCAAGTGTCTGAGGTAAGGTGACCAGATTTTAACATTGGTAAAGCGGGACACCATTGACCGGGAGGGTGGGGAGAGGGGGTTCTTGATTAAAAATTTGGTCTATCTCCCGCCGTTCCCTAGCTTGTCATGCATTCTTTCCAAAAATCAGGACTTTTTTAAAACGCCGCGGGACGCGGGACAAATTGTTAAAAATCGGGACTGTCCCGCCAAAAGCGGGACGTCTGGTCACCTTAGTCTGAGGTGACCAAACACGGGACACGTCACATAACAAGCAGCTGGAAAACCTGGACGCACAATGGAAACCACAGTTTTTCCGGGGAAGTTGCCGGGGAAACCTGGGCTAATGCCACCCCCCAGGACGGGCTTTAGGGGTCAAGGCTTACAGGACCAATCTGTGGAATGAACCAGGGACATTTTGATTTAGGTCAGACAGGACTTTCAAAATCCAGAACGAGAGTCCGGTGCCCTAAAGGCAGGAGAGCGTCTATGGAATCTTCAGGAGTGGGGGGCAGGGCCTGAAGGAGAACGAGGAGAAAGGGCCTGTGGGCGTCCCCCTGGGACTGGTCTTCCAGCACCAGCTGCCGCAGTGCTGCCCATCTGCTCGCATCCACACCCCGCTGCCCAGGGGGTCTGAAGGTCCGAGCCCTGTGCGTGCTATGAGGGGCCTCTCGAGGGGCAAGGAAGGAGAGAGGAAGACCCGGGTCAGGAACTGAAACTACAGCTGTGCCGCAGCACCTGGCTGCAGCAGACACTGTGGGAAGAGGGGCCCAGAGCACCTGTGCTCAGAAGCAGGGCCCATCCATCCATCTCCTGGCCTGAGGATGCCCGCTCCAGGGACCCCAGCAGCAGGCCCGCCAGCCGATGCCCCCAGCCCCCCGGCGCACCCAGTCTAGCACACAGCAGCCTTGAAGCCGTTTTCACACACTATTTAATGAGAATCAGATCACAGTAGTCATGGGTGATTCCTGGGATATTGTTCTCCATTCTCCACTCACCACTGGGGGCCCCTCCCTGTCCACCCCCCTCCCCCACTGACAGGAAAAAACAGGGTCCTGAGAGACAAGGAGGATCAAGAGTTATGTAGATCCCCACCCAGCCCTATCTAGGGTCCGGGGTACAGAGGGACATACTGGTTGATCCAGGATACATAGCTCATCACTCGGGTGTACACCCCAGGGAGCAAATGGTGACCACAGCCTCTTTCCCAGCTCACGACTCCTACTTGGATCCAGGTGCAATTCCAGCTGCACACCAGGGGACCCCCGGAGTCAGCCTGTGGGGAGAGACAGGACTCAGCAAGTGCTTCCCATGGCAACAGGTCTGGAGGGTCCCACACTCGTGAGCTAGGAGGCGACAGGGGGTGGGCTGGGCTCTCACTTGGCAGGAGTCCTTGCCCTCACTCCCAGCACACAGCATGTCGTCCTTGATGATCTGGCCAATGACGTTGCTGGAATAGTTCTGGTAGCGCTGGTCACAGACCACGTTCCCCACAATGGGGATCTCCACCTCCTGCAGCTGGTAGGGCGGGGGCAGCGGCGCTGTGGGGAGGGGCTGGCTGAGGACCAGGGCTGATCCTGGCTCCTGCTTCTTCCCAGCAACACAGGTACTCCTGCTCCTGCCGGGCCTCGCCTGGCCATCAGCGGAGGGCACCTGGAGCACCCCCGTGGGCCCTGAGGGCCTGGGACTAAGCTCCTCAAGTCCACTATGGTAGAGGTCTCATCACACGACGTCTAGAAGTCCAGATCTGTCTAGCTCCAGGCTGCAGGAGTTCCTGGGCCAGAGTCTGGGCTCCACGGGCCTGAGGATAGAGTTTTCTCCCTGCTTCTGCATCAGGACCCACAGGCACCCCATGCAAATTCTGCTTCAGCAAGAGGAGCCTTGGACCTTGGGCCCCAGACTTCTGCCCCTATCTCATGGCAACCACCATCTGTCCTCAGGCTGTGGTGGTCAAAATCAGCAGAGGTCTGAAACAGCACCCAGAATTGCCTGCCCAGGGCTACCCAGAGCGAGTGCCCAGTTCCTGACGTTGTCCCCGAAACTTCCTGCCTAAAAACCCCAGGTGTCATGTCACACCCACAAGGGAGACCCAAAAGTTGATAGGGTGAGCCATTTTCCATAAAAACCCAACTGCCCAGCCCTCTTCCTTCCCGCCAAGTCTCCCTAATACCTACAATTGTCTGCGATGTTACCCCAGCCGGTCACCCAGCACCTGGTCCCCTGGCGCACTCGAAGCGCAGCAGGCGGGAGGGTGACAGGGCTGACTTGCTCCGAGAGTGGCACGGGGGCCTTCAGTTTCAGCAGCGCAATGTCCGCAGACCTGCTCCGGTTGAACTTGGGGTGACGGATGATCTCAACCACCTTGTGCAGATGGTCGTCCTCATAGAGTCTCAGCTGCCCAACTTGCACCCTGAAGCCACAGGCCTCCAAGTCCTCCCTGGGGAACAGGGACCCAGAGATTCTCAGAGGAGCCTGGAGGTGCTCAGAGCTGGAGCGCGGGGTCCCCCAGGAAGCCCACCTCCTGCAGAGGACCCTGCACACAGCAGACTTCCCACCCCCTGTACCCAGCCACTGGGACAGAGGCGGGGGCGGCCACTACTCACGGCTCAAGACAGTGGGCAGAGGTCAGCACCCACTGCGGGTGGATGAGGGAGCCCCCACATTGGTGCTCCCACAGGCCATGCCTCATATTGTAGAACCTCAGGCTGACCTGCCATGGGTACTTCATGGCTGAGACACCGCACCCCCCCACAATGCCCACCAGCTCACGTCCTGGGCCAGGGGCTGAGGAAAGAAGATGAGGGGCCATCAGGGGCTCATACCATGACCTTCCCAGAGCTTAGGGTCAGGTGAAACTTTTCACAAGGGCACAGTCCCCACACCCCTAGGGCTGGTCCTGGGAGCCCCCAAGGCACAGGATGGAGTCAGGACTTACCCGGGGTCGCAGGCATGGACCCCCCCAAGCAGGGGAGGGTCAGGAACAGCACCCACAGCATCTGCAGGGGGCACCTGGAGGGAGAGATCTTGGAACCGAGCACCAGCTTCTGGGACCAGAGGCCTGAGGCTCAGGCGTCTGTTCAGAGCAAACTGCTGAAGGCGGTGCAACCTGTGGTTCACGCCGCCCTGCCATCCCTGCAGGGCCTCATTTATCACGTTAGCACAGGAAGTGGGCACAGAGGAGCCAACCCTGCTCCAGGTCCTCTGCTGCGTCCACACAGCTCTCCCGCTTTCAGTGGGGCTGGTGGGTGGCTGATGGTCATCCCCCGACAAGGGCAGCCTGCTGTCCTCCCCAAACTTGCGTAGGGCTGGGGCCTGGACAGGCAGAAAGGGAACAGCCTCCAGGGACGTGTGCCGCTGTGAAGAATGTGGGTTGTGGGGAGATGTTAGGACAATAGATATGGTAACAGAAGCAAAGGTCAGGAGCGGCCGCCTTGTTGCTTTCATGCTGAGGTGGAAGTGACTTTTAAGCTAGGGTGACCAGACGTCCCACTTTTGGCAGGACAGTCCCGATTTTTAACAATTTGTCCCATGTCCCACGGCATTTTAAAAAAGTCCCAATTTTTGGAAAGAATGCACGACAAGCTAGGGAACGGTGGGAGATAGACCAAATTTTTAATCAAGAACCCTCTCCACCCTCCCCACCCCTCCGGTCAATGGTGTCCCGCTTTACCAATGTTAAAATCTGGTCACCTTACTCTAAGGGCTGGTGGTATTCCAGATTTTGAGGCCATGAAAAAAATCAAAGGAAAAGGGACTGTGACATCCTTCCCTGGCCCCTGTTCATAGCCTTTTGGAAGCTGGCACCCTCTGCCAAGCTGGCTGCAGACCACCTACAAGCTGTCTTCCAGGGGAGCTCGAAGTTTAGAGAAGGCTTCGCTAAAGGTGTGTGCATTTGGGAGAAGACAGCCAGTCTCAGAAAAGACTGAGTTTGTGGGGGTTTTTTGTTGCTTTTAGTTTATTCCACGTATAAGTGAGGTCGTATGGATCCTGATTGTTTTAGTCTGACTCGCCCGCTTAACATGATGATCTCAAGGTCCATCCATGTTGTTGCAAATGGCAGTATTTTGTCTTTTTATGGCTGAGTAGTATTCCACTGTGTAAATGTACCACAACTTCTCTATCCAGTCATCTATCAGAGGACACTTTGGTCATTTCCACGACTTGGCCACTGTGAACAGTGCTGTGATGAACATTGGGGTCATATATCTTTGCAGATTAAGGTTTTCAGGTTTCTTGGGGTAGATACCCAGAAGAGGAATTGCTGGGTCATATGGCAATTCCATTCCTAGTTTTTTGAGAAATCTCCACAGTGGTTGTACCAATTTACATTCCCACCAGCAGTGTATGAGGGTTCCTTTTTGTCCACAGCCTCTCCAGCACCTGTTATTCCTTGTCTTGTTGAGTATAGCCATTCTAACAGGTGTAAGATGGTATCTCATTGTGGTTTTTATTTGTATCTCCCTAATTGCTAGTGAAGTTGACACAGTCCATAGTTTAGTGATAACCTGAGGGTAAGGAGGGAGGGGAGATCAGGGGAGGGGCATCAAATATATGGTGATGGAAAGAGAACTGATTCTGGGTGGTGAGCACACAATGTAATGTAAAGTTGTATACCTGGAACTATGTAATTTTACCAACCAATGTCACCCCAATAAATTTAACAATTAAAAAAGAAAGTAGAGGAATGCCAGGATAGCTCAGCAGTTGAGCACCTGCCTTGCCATCACAACGACTGTGTTTCGACTCCCAGTCTCAACCAGTGCAAACCCCATATGCTAAACTGGGGCTGAACTGGTAACAGCTGAGATGGCTGGGTGGTAGGTGGTAGGGGCTCTCACCTCCCATGCAGGAGGGCCCTGGTTCAATTCCCGCCCCACACAGCCCCGCATCCACTTGTGTGTAATGAAACAATGTCACAACTAATGATGTGCAACTATGGAGACTGCTCTGGGCCCTCCCCGTCTCTCTCTTTCTCTCTCTCTCTCTCTCTCTTTCTCTCTCTCATCTTCTCTCAAACAATAAAATAAATCTTTTAAAAAGGTCAAGGGAATATAGAGACTTTCAAGCAAAAAAAAAGAAAGAGAACGAAAAAAGCAGAGTCATTCCTCCCCATTTCCCAGGAGGGCGGGGATTCTGTGGGCTCAGCCAGGAGTGGGGTCCTGGTTTCCTGCGCCCCTTTGTCGTTCTAAGGAATCTCTAACAGGTCAGTGGTGGGAAATGATGTGAGGGAGATGAAGCACAATACGTGCCTATCCAAATATTCACCAAAAGCCAATACTCAAAAGATGATGTTTGTGAACATAAAAGTTCATGCTGCCTTTGATTTGTTTGGTTTAAAAAAAAAAAAAAAATACTATCAACATTGAGGGATCTGGGAGCCTAACACTGCAAGTCCTCTCTGGCTTTCCCTGGCGCTGCTCCACACGGACTCGTCAGCTAAGTCAGCTCCCCCACTTCCCTCAGCGGCAGCTCCCCTGCCACAAGCCTCGCCTCTGCTCACCAGCCTATTCTGTTCCCGTGTCTTCAGCCTGGACAGAGACTCGCTTCAGCTCCAGTGGGTGGGCTGTGGGAGTCCAGAACAAGGCCCCCTCCTCCATGAATCGTTACTTTCTCTGTGGCCACATGACCCTCTTTTTTTTTCAATTCCCATCTTACTACCCTCTCCCCTTTGGCAACCCTCAGCTTGTTCTCTGTATCTGCTGGTCTATTTCTGTTTTGATTTATTTCATTATTTGTTTTGTTCTGTAGATTCCACCTATAAGTGAGATCATATGGTATTTGTCTTTCTCTTTCTGATTTATTTCACTTAGCATAATACCCTCTAGATCCATCCATGTTGTCACAAATGCCAAGATTTCATTCTTTTTATTATTGAATAGCATTCCATTGAATATGTATACCCTATCTTAGGTATCTATCTTTATTTTATTTTATTTTATTTATTATTGATTTTTGACACAGAGAAACAGAAACAGAGAGAGACAGAGAGAAGGGGAAGGGCCCAGAGCAGTCTCCATAGTTGACATTAGTTTTACATATAGTTTCACTCCACAGGTGGGCACAGGGCTGCACAGGGCAGGAACTGGGCCGGGAGCCTCCCACATAGGTACTGGCAAGAACTGAACTGGGGGCACACCCCAGCTCAGCATGTGGGTCCGCATGGACCGGGGCCGGGACTCGATCCTCGGTCCTCAGGGCTTCAAAGCGAGCGCTTTACCCGCTGAGCCATCCCAGCTTTCCCAATATCTATCTTTTGATGAATATCTAGGTTCTTCCCTATCTTGGCTATTACTAGTAATGCTGCAATGAATATAGGGGTACATATATCTTTTTGAATTATTTTGTTTTCTTTGGATACATATAAGAAGTGAAACTGTTGGGTCATATGGCAGCTCTTTTTTTAGTTTTTTAAGGAAACTCCACGCTGTTTTCCATAGCAGCTGCACCCATTTACCATCCCACCAGCAGTGCCTGAGGGTTCGCTTTAATCCACCTCCTCATCAGCACTTGTTATTTGTTGATTTATTGATGACAGCTATTCTGACAGGCGAGGTGATGTCTCATTGTGGTTTTCACTTACATTTCCCCGATGATTAGTGATGTTGAGCATTTTTTCATATGTCTGCTGGCCCTCTGTATATCCTCTTGGGAAAAATGTCTATTCAGGTCCTCTGCCCATTTTATTTAATTGGATTGTTGTTTGTTTTTTGTTTTTTGGGGTTTTTTGGTGTTAAATTGTATGAGTTTGAAGGGGGGAGTAGGGAGGGGGCATCAAACGTATGGTGATGGAAAGAAAGCTGATTCTAGGTGGTGAGCACATAATGCGATGTGATGTAGAATTGTACACCTGGAAACAATGTAATTGTTAACCAATGTTACCCCAATAAATTTAACAATATAAATAAATAAATAAATAAAATTGTATGAGTTCCTTATGCATTTTGAATACTAACCCCTTTTCAGATATATCATTGGTATATATATTTTCTCATTCAGGAGATTGTCCATTCATCTTATTGATGGTTTTCTTTGCTGTGCAAAACTTTTTAGTTTGATGTAGCCCCATTTGTTTATTTTTTCTTGTTGCCCTTGCCCAAGGAGACATATCCAAAAAAATATTGCTAAGAGCAATGCCACAGTTTATTGCCTATGTTTTCTTATATATGGTATAAGAAAGTGGTCCAATTTCATTTTTTACATGTGTCTATCCAGTTTTCCCACCATCACTTATTGAAGAGACTATCTTTACCCTATTGTATATCCTTGCTTTCTTTGTTATAGATTAATTGACTGTGTTAGTGAGGACTTATTTCTGAGCTCTCTGTTATAGTCCATTGATCTATATATCTGTTTTTATGCCCCTACCATATTGTTTTAATTATTATAGCTTTGTAGTGTAATTTGATATCAGGGAGCATGATATTTCTCTTTGTTTTTTCCCAAAATTTGTTTGGCTATTCTGGGTCTTTTGTGGTTCCATATAAATTTTACAATTGGTTGTTATAACTCTGAGAAAAATGCCATTGGTATTTTAATAGAGATTGCATTGAATCTGTATATGTATTGCCTTAGGTAGTAAGGACATTTTAATAATATTTATTCTTCTAATACCTGAGCAAGGTATATCCTTTAAACTATTTGCATCTTCTTCAATTTCTTTCTTCAATAGTTTATACTTTTCAGAGTACAGGTATTTCACCTCTTTGGTGAAATCTATTTCTAGGTTTACACTTTATACTTTAGAATTTAGAATTTATACTTTAGATGCAATTATGAATGGAATTGTTTTCTTAATTTCTTCTTCAGATCAATTGTTATTGGTATATAGAAATACAACAGATTTCCATATACTGATTCTATATCCTGTAACTCTACTGAAGTCATTTATTAGTTCTAGTAGTTTTTTTTGGTGGAGTCATTAGGGTTTTCTACATATTGCATCACGTCAGCTGCAAATAAGGAGAGTTTTGCTTCTTCCTTTCCATTTTGGATGCCTTTTATTTCTGTCTGTTGTGTGATTGCTATGGTTAGGATGCCCGATACTACGTGGAATAGAAGTGGTGAGAGTAGGCATCCTTGTCTTGTTCCTGATCTTCAAGAAAAAGCTCTCAGTTCTTCACCACTGAGTATGATGTCAGCTGTGGGTTTGTCGTATATGGCCCTTTAATGTTGAGATTTAGTCCTCTTATACCTACCTTAAGAATTTTTTTAATATTTATTTTACTGTTTTTGACAGAGACAGAGACAGAGACAGAGAGAGACAGCGAGGAGGGGGGAGGGCCCAGAGCAGTCTCCACAGTTGTACATCATCAGTTTTCAATATGGTTTCATTCCACACAGGTGGGCGGAGGCAGCGCAGGGCAGAAACCAGGGGGCAAGAACCGACTGAGGGCCTCCCACATGGGAAGCACACCCCAGCTCAGCATATGGGTCCACACGGTCCGGGGCCAGGATTCAATCTTTGGTCCCTGGGCTGCAAAACGAGTGCTTAACCACTGAGCCATCCCGGCTTCCCCTTATTAAGAATTTTTAATCATAAAAGGATATTAAATTTGAGTGGGCTCCTCTTGTGACCTGAGTTGCATTCCCCAATATTCCTAGTGAAGTCCTAGCCCCAGAACCTCAGAGTATGACTGTATTTGAAGACAGCATCCTTAAAGAGATGATTAAGGTAAAATGGGACCATCTGCATGGGACCGAGTCCCATGTGGCTAGTATCCAGATAAGAAGAGGTTATTGGGACACAGACATGACAACATGCAAACACAGGGAGAAGACCATGTCCACATGCCAACAAGAGAGGCCTCAGGAGAAACCGGGCCCTACTGACACCCTGATGTCACATTTCTAGCCTTCGGAACTGTGAGAAAATACATTTCTATTGTTAAAGCCACTCTGTGGACTTCGCTGCGGCACCTGAGCTGACTGGTCTACTCCATGGCCTGCTTCTCATCAGCACATTGGGAAGAACGCCCTGGGCAGGCAGCTCATGGCTGAGCCGGTCATCTCAGAACTAGGCTGTGCTGGGGAAGCCAGGATGGCTCAGCAGGTTGAGCGCTCATCTTGTAGCTCAAGGGTCCGAGGATCGAATCCCAGCCCTGGCCCATGTGGACCGATATGCTGAACTGTGGTGGGCCCCCCAGTTCAGTTCTTGCCAGGGCGAGCTTCCCATGTGGGAGGCCCCAGTTTCGATCCTACCCCGGGTGTGCTTCCCATGTAGGAGGCCTCCCCCACCCAGTTTCTGCCCTGCACGGCCCCATACCCACCCATGAAATGAAACTATGTAGAAAACTAATGACATGCAACTATGGAGACTGCTCTGGGCCCTCCCCCTTCTCTCTCTCTCTCTCTCTGTCTCTGTCAAAAGCAATAATAAATAGATAAATAGTAGGATGTGCCGAAGTCCTGGACATTCCTTCACATGCTCTGCTCTGTCTATGAATCCTGGGCAGTGCCCAGGCAGGAGTGAGTCCCCAAGATGTCTTGAATTTTCTACCAAGTTGTACTTTGTTTTTCTTTCACGAGCCTCCTGTGCTCACCCAAAGGAGGGCAAATAAAGAGGCATTTTTTTGCACAAGACTCATGTCTGAGACCCTCTGGAACACCCACGCTCTGCTGGCCTCAGCCACTTCCAGATGTAGCCTGTGGCCCCCACAGTGTTGCAAGAAGAGATGAGGTGATGAGAACAGGGGGCATTACCCAACCCCTATCTCCAACTCCGGCCGTGACCCCAGCTCAGGTTACAACACCGCTGAGCCAAGGAGCTTCCTGCCCCTAGGAGGAGGGGCAAATGCTGGGACACCCATGTAGCCCCCAAATAAGGGAGGAGAAGCCCCAGCCCAACCTCAGGCCAGAAGACAGGAGCCTGGTTCTTTTCTGCCTATGCCAGTTTTAAACAATCAGGACTGTTTGAGGGTGTGGGGAGCTCCAAAGAAGGTCATGCATCAGGCCCTGGCTGTCTGCTCCCTTGTATACAGCAGACCAGCCCCACACCAACTGCCCTTCAGTAGCTGCCTCCCCAGAACCAAGCAGGAGGCACAGGGATGATCTGGGGCCAGTGCCCACAGGTGCCTAAGGAACCTGTCACAGGTGCAGCTCCCAGGAAGCCTAGAAATGCAAATGAGGTCTTCCCTCATATGAAGGCAACTTTGGGAAGAAGAGGAAGCCATGGTCTGTCTGGATAGTTTCAGCTGGACCCCTAGGGGCACATTTGATGAATTAATGTGAAAATGTAAAAAAATAAATTTAAAAATGCATTGCTCAAGGAGGCCATGGGTTAGGGGCGTTCTTAGGATTATCACATCATCTCAAGCTTTGACATCCTTTGAAATAGCTTAGGTAAAGTTCATAATAAAAGGAAAATGTTGCAAGAGATATATTCCACAAAAGAAATCAAGTATCATAGTAATGGTTACTGTTATCTTTTCAAAAGAGATAGCATCAAAGAAAAAAAGAAGACATATCTACAGTAACCCAGAATTAACCGTCTAGATGATATCAGCATGATGGATTTCAGAGGTGGTGAGACCAGGGGATATGAGAGAATGACAAATGTCCTATTGAGGTGACATAGAAATGTCTATTCTAGAAGAATGGTAAGAAAGGAAGAAAAATAGGCATAGAAATAGCTGAACAATATAACATAGTAACTAAAGATGGTGAGAGAGGAGAAACTTTAAAAGATTACAGAAGAAAGGGCCATCTGGAGACTCTTGCAAACACAAGGACAGGAGATAAGAAGTCCTTGAGTCTCAGAAAGGCCAAAAATTATAGAAATCATGGCCGAGAACAAACAGTTCTCAGAAAGTTCTAGCCAGCATGTTCAACCCAGGTGCAAGATCTGCCCCTACCCACCTCCCCACCTTGAGTTACGAGAAACACGTAGGACCCTAGACAAAGAAATCACACTCCCATCACATGGACACTGAAAAGGGTATATAAGCTGTAAAGACTCTAACTAGGGGAAGCCGGGATGGCTCAGTGGGTTAAACGCTCACTTTGCAGTGCTGGGGATTGAGGATCGAGTCCCGGTCCCGGCCCTTGCGGACCCATATGCTGAGCTGGGGAGTGCCCCCAGTTCAGTTCTCTCTCTGTCTCTGTATCTTTCTCTCTCTCTCTCTCTCTCTCTCTCTCTCTGTCCAAAAAAAAAAATACTCTGAAGAAAATGAGGCGGGAAGTCACAGACAGAAAGAAAGTATTTGCAAAACATAAAATACTTGTATCCACGTGTATATATTGAACATATAAAGAATTCTCCAAAGTCCATAATGAGAAAACAAAACCCAATTAAAGAAATTGTTGAAAAGATGTAAACACTTTACAAAAGAAACTATACAGATGGCAAAATAAGCCCATGAAAAGATGTTCAACAACATTAGTCATTAGGAAATGCAAACTAAAATAAATACACATCTATTAAAATGATGTTCTAAAAAGCTGGCAGAGCCAACGGCTAGTGAGGCTGAACTTAAATATGGACATACCAGGAAGAAGGGAAGTGACAACTACATCCACACAGAACGCAAACCGGAATGCAAACATTTAGATTGGCTCTATGCATCATCACCAAAAACCTGACACAACACAAATGCCCTGCAACAGGTGAATTCTGGTTTAAAAAAAAACTTCGGGGAAGCCGGGATGGCTCAGCGGGTTGAGCGCTCATCTTACAGCCCCAGAGTCTGAAGATCAAATCCCAGCCCCAGCCCATGCGAACCCATATGCTGAACTAGGGAGTGCCCCCAGTTCTGTTCTCACCGTGGTGAGATCCCAGCCTGGTTTCTTCCCTGTGCAGGCCCATCCCCACCTGTGGAATGATACTGTTGAAAACTAATGACAGTTATACAATTGAATACTACTCAGCAATAAGAAAAGTTGAAATACAGCAATTTGTGACAACCTTGAAAAGGACGGACCTTGAAAACATCTTATTAAGCAAAATAAGTCAGTATGAAAGAATCAAGAAACATACGACCTCACTTATAGGTGAAATATAAAACTGAAAGGAACAAAGAAACAAAGACTCATGGACACAGTCAATAGTTTAGTGGTTACCTGAGGGTAAGGGGGGGAGGAGGGGAGAGATGGGTGGGAGGTAGTAGGGAGGGGGAATCAAACACATGGTGATGGAAAGTTAGCTGATTCTGGGTGGTGAGCACATAATGCCATGTATAGATAATGTAAAGTAGAATTCTCCACCTAGAAACAATGTAATTGATATCAATTAATGTCATCCCAATAAATTTAACCAAAAAGAAAAAAAAAACAACTAATGACGTACAACTATGGAAACTGGGCCCTCGCCCTTCTCTCTGTCTCTGTCTCTCTCTGTCTCTCTCTCTCTCTTTCTCTCTCTCTCTCACTGTCAAAAACAATTAAAAAATAAATAAATCTTAAAAAAAAAAACTTCAAATAAAATAAAAGTAAACAAATAATCATGTGTCCATACAAGTGGACAGAATTGAACAATTAATGCCTGCAATGGTATGAATTCATCTCAAACACATTATCCTAAGTCAAGAGTCTAAACTCCAGAGACTAGATTGCATGATTCTATTTACCTAACATCCTGGAAAAGGTCAAACTATTGGGGCAGAAAATACATCTTTGGTTGCCAGGGGGTGAGAAGAGGGACTGGCTACAAATGGGCACAAGGGGAATTATTTGAAGTAATTGTTCTATATCTTCAACCTGACTACATTCATTTGTCAAAATCCATAGATCTAAAATGGGTAAATTTTAATGGATGGTAAAATGGGTGAATTTTAGTGGGTGTAATTTATACTTCAATAAACCTGACCCTACCAAAAACAAAAAAACAAAAAACATGAAAACAGCAACTTATAAAAATAATCGTAGAACATAGGACCATTAAAAAAAAATCTTGTGTAAAAAAATGTCAGGCACAGATATTTTAAAGGTGAGTTCTACCAAAATGTCAGGCAATTTGCCAGCCCAGTTTTACACAAGCTCTTCCCCCAAAATAGAGAAAGAAGAAAACTTACACATCTAACTTGAAGAGGCCATCATAACACTGATGCCAACACCAGTCAAAATCATTGTAAGGAAGGAAAAAGGAGACATCAATATAGTTCCCAAAATTAGCAAATCATACCCCGGTAAGGACACAAAAGATAACACACTATAACCAAGATGGATGTGTTATAAGAATTCAAGTTTGGTTTATTATTAGAAAAACCACAAATGTAATTCACCACATGAACAGACTAAAACAGAAATCATATTATCATCTCAATAAGCACAAAAATAAATAACTCAATATCAATTCATTATGTAAAAAAATAAATCTCAGGGAAGCCGGGATGTCTCAGTGAGTTAGGTGCTCACTTTGCAGCCCCGGGGACCGAGGATCAAATCCCGGACCCGGCTGGTGCTGACCCATATGATGAACTGGGGAGTGCCCCCAGTTCAGTTCTCACCGAGGCAAGACCCCAGCCCAGCTCCTGCCCTGTGCAGCCCCGTGCCCACCTGTGGAATGAAACTATGTGGAAAAACCAATGATGTGCAACTATGGAGACTGTTCTGGGCCCTCCCCCTTCTCTCTGTCTCTGTCTCTGTATCTCTCTCTCTGTCAAAAACAATAAATAAATTTTTTTTTAATTAAATAAAATAAATAAATAAATAAATCTCTCAGTGAGGAGTAATAGAAGGAAATTCCTTTACCTAGTAAGGCACATGTATTTAAAAGGGAGGGAGAGAGGGAGAGAGAGAGAAGAGAGGGAAGGAGGGAGGGAGGAAACCTAGAGGAAATATTATCCTAAATGGATAATGATCAGAAGTATACTCTATAAAACAAAAAAGTCAGGCAAGAAGGAGTGGTACCTCCACTTTTAGTTAATATTATATTGGAAGTCCTAACAAGTGAAATGAAAAAAACAAACAAAAAAAACCCACACCATTTTCATTGTCTGTAGGAATTAATCTGTTATAAAGGGTGTAATAATTTTATAAGGAGAAATTATAATACAATTATTAGAATATTTTTCTAATTTTTATTGTAGTAAAATACATATAACATAAAATTTATTATCTTTAATATTTTAAGTGTACTGTTCAGTGGTATTAGATATACAGGTATTTATAACATTGTACAACCATCACCACCATCTAGCCCCATGATTCTTTTCATCTTTCCCAACTGAAACTCTGTCCCCATTGAATAACAACTCCCCATTCCCCTTCTTCCAGACCCTAGTAATTTCTAATCTACTTTCAGTATCTGTCTTTTTGTGACTTGTTTATTTCACTAAGCATAATGTCCTCAAGGTCTAGCAATGCTGTAGCGTATGTCAGAATTTCCTTCCTTTTTAGGACTGAATCATATTCTATCGCATGGAGAGAACTCATTTTGCCTCTCTAGTCACCCATTAATGAACACATGGATTGCTTTCATGTTTTAGCTATTGTAAGTAATGCTGCTATGAGCATTGGTGTCTATTAGGATTCATTTTTTTAAGAAACCTAAATTAATGGAGAGCTGTACCATGATCTTAAATAGAAGGACGACATATCACGGAGATGTTCATATTTCCCAACATGATCTAGAGATGCAATGTGATTCCAATGAAAATACCAGCTGGGTTTTTTTCACTGAGTTTGATGAGAATTTCTAAAAGTAATACGGAACACTAATGGGCCAATAATAGCAAAGATACTTGTGGAGAAGAATAGGAAGGTGGAATTCCCCAAATAGAAATTAAGACTTATTATGAAGCCAAGTGAGGCCATTCTTCCTCCCACTTCAATCTCTCAGATTAATCTAACTCTGGACAGCGTCCACACGGGGTTGGACCTCACTGGGATCATTAGTTGGGTTCTAAATTGGCACCATGGCGCGGTGATGCTGAGCACACCATTTCCACACTCTAAGCCTCAATTTCCTCTTTTGAAGTTTGACATATCATTTCCTGAAGTAAAGCCTGTGGAGAACATTGAGTTTCTCCCCTTACTGGGATCAGGGCTAATTGTTGGTCCTTCAGTCAATCAGCAAACGTTGACGGAGACCAGTTCCATTTAGTCACAGGACGATGAGAACACAATGAATGAAACAGACAGAGGTCTGCCCTAGACTGGAGTTGGAGAATAGTATCATTCAAGATACGATCAACACAATGAGCGAATGAAGCAGAACAAATGGGGCAGGCGATTTAGGCCTTTGTCTCAGGGAGAGTGTCTGCAGAGTTGGCATTCGGTGGCCCCTGGAAGGTTGTTGTAAAGACCCCATTTTTTATTCCCATGAAGCTTCTGTCTCCATCCCCCTTCCCTCCTCCATGTTGGGGTCACCAACTGTCCTTGGAACAAAAGAACACCCTTGGGGATGGGAGGCTTGCACCTGGGGCTGAGGACACTTGTCCTCTCTCCAAGGACCAGACGTAGCTTTGTGATACCTGATAAAAGTTGGTGGAACAAGACCTCGACGAGAGTCCCACACCCTCCTCGGCAGACGTGACATGTTCAAGCCATTGGTCACATTGGACCAGCTGGGAAGGATGGCATTCCCAATGGGTGTGCCAACAAGTTTCACTCTGCCTAGGACTGGTTCAAAAGTCCCTCGGTAGATGTGAGAATCCCTAAAAACCCTGAGATTTAATTTCCCACCCACTTGCAGTCCAATTTTATATGAGGTGAAGAACAGTGTTGTGACCTATGTCACTTATCCATGAGAAGCTGAGTATGTGGATATTCACAGGCTCCCCAGCAGCAAGAACCCCTGAAGACTTAACGTCAAAGACCCCTAGACCCGGTGCTGAGTCCTTTTGTGGAGACCACCCTCGGCAGCTCTCCTGATCTGCCCTGGACACAGTGTTCAATCAAGTTTATCAGACACCAGGCAGTCATGGGCATCATCACCCAACCTGACCCCCGCTGAGGCCCCCAGCCCAGCCCCCACTGCACTGCAGCTGAGCCAAGGAGCCATACGGCTCCCAGCAGACACTGTGAGGTCAGTGCGACGCCAGGAGAAAAGCCATGTCCGGCTCGGGACAGAGAACACACAGCCTTTCTCCTCAAGGCGGGATCTCCGGCACCGTCCCCTGGCCTGAAAGTCCAGCTTAAGTGGGGGGTCTAGGGTCAATGAGAGATGAGCCGAGGAAAAGCAGAGATGCAGTGTAGACACCCCGCCCCTCCCTGCCTTCTTTCCCCACACCCCCAGCTCTCTGCTTCCCATCAGATCCTGGAGTCTGGGGGACGCCGTGGAGGGAATCTTAGGTCAAATACTTTGGTGACAAGTAGTCACTTCACAGGTGCAGCTGGACACAAACCAATGCAAACAAAGTAAGGAGTTGTTCTCATGACCACCACCTTTCCCAGGAGAACTCAGAGCCTGTGACGACGGTGCGTTCCGTGAGGCCCCTGGACACACGGGCTGACCGGATGGGGCAAGGGAAGGCAGCCTCAGAGAGGCTGTGGGCTACAGCCGAGCGCCCCAGAGGGCCTGGCCAAGAGCCCCAGCATCAGGCTCAGGGCATCCGTCCTCACTGTCCCCAGCGCAGCAGGGGCTGTGGGTGCGGGACGCCCCCCCGGGAACATGTCCATGGCCGCCCCGGGTGCACAGGGGCTCCACAGAAGGCTTCTCATGTCCAGGAACAAACTCAAAAGGACACCATGTTGCAGATTTGTGAGGCGGGAGCACCAAGCCTAGTTCCAGAGGGACTGTGGCAGAACCAAGTCCCTGCCCTGTGGACATGACCCCTGCAAAGGTCAAAAGCCATGGCAGACATGACCCTGGTCAAGTGTCTTCAACTGGAGCCAGGCCTGGTCACCCTCCCAAGCACATGCCCTGAGACCCCCACTGTAGCTCTATCTGAAGAGGAGCCTGACTCGGCATCAGAGTCCAGACCAGCCTGCAAATGCCCCCACTCCCGACCCACATGGACACAGCTCCACCACCAGCCACCTTGGAAGGTCATTGCCTTATCCAGCCCCGTACCCTGAGGTAGGTAGACTGCTGATGGTAAGAGGGGGGCAGGGGGAGGGGCGGGGGGAGGGCAGTAGTCAGCAGTGCCCTCGCCCGGTGAAATCCCTGCGTGGGAGGATGCGGGCCTGGACCCCTGCTGTCCACACGCAGTTCTGCCTGCCCCGCCGGAAGGGCCCGCACTTACGGAAGCAAGAAGGCCCAGCCGCAGAGAGATGCACTCAACCACGTGGAGGCTGCTTGACACACAGTTTAATGAGGTTCCCAGGGAAGGCAGCGGCCCCAGGGCTGTGTTCCCAGGCACGTCCGTCCCCCTTCCAGGGACATACCAGCCTTCAAAGCCCTCGTGCCTCCCGCTGAGGACAGGCAGGAGACAAGGCCAACGTGTGCAGGAGGGACTGGACGAGGGGTCAGGTGGGAAGAACTGGGTGTGGGACAGCGAGGATGACATTGGGGAAGAAGCAGTATTGACAAGGAAGATTGGGGGTTTCCCATCATTCAGACCCCGCCCTGACCTTCTCTAGGGTCCAGGGGACAGAGGGACATGCTGGCGGATCCAGGACACATAGCTCATCACTCCGGTATACACTGTGTGGGAGTTATGGCGATCACAGGCGTTGTCCCAGCTCACCACTCCTACCTGGACCCAGGTGCAATTGTAGCTGCACACCAGGGGGCCCCCTCTGTCACCCTGTGGGGAGAGATGGCACTCAGCAAGCGCCTCCTGTGCTTCCCACGGCATCGGGACTGGCAGGTCCCAAATCCATGGGCTGGTGGGGGAGGGGAGAGGGCGAGTCTGGGCTCTCACCTGGCAGGGGCCCTGAGCCTGGCTCTGAGCGCACAGTGCGTCAGCCTTGATGGTCTTCTTCGCGTCTTTGGAAGGGAAGGCCGTGCGATACATGGCATCACAAAACAAGCTCTTCTTGATCCTCACCTCCACCTCCTGCAAGCGGAAGGGCCAGGGCAATGGCTCTGCAGGAAGAAGTGAAATGAGGCACAAGGTCCTTCGGGGGGGGGGTCCCACTTCCTGCCCAGAGCTGAGACACACACTTCACTCAAACTGAATGTCCCCTGGGGCTTGGCCCGTGGGAAGATGAAGCCCGAAGCCTCCACCGGGGCTGAAGAAGCACAGGTGAGAAGCTTTCCCCTCAGCACACTTGGAGGAGGGAAAGTATGGGATCCAGGACTGTCCCTGGAAAGCACAGTGACAGGAATTGGCCATGAGAATCACAAGATTTGCATACACACTCTGCGACAGCCATGACAAACCTGGGACCTGGGGCCAATTTCCAACCTCTCCCAGTGCAGGTTTTTATTATGAGGGGAACAGCATCCGCCTGGCAAAAGGTTATGAGACGTGAATAAAAAGCACGTGAAGTGCCTATTGTGGGTTGAGTGGCATTGCCCCCTCCCCACAATATGGCCATGTCCTAACCCCTGGTATTGTGACTGTGACCTGATGTACAAATAGGATCTTTGCAGATGCAATTGAGTTAAGGGGGTCAGAGTAGAGCAGGCTGGGCCTGATTCCAATGACTGATGTCCTCTTACGATGTGAGAAAGTTGGGCACACAGACGATGCACCCCCAGACAGTGGCCACGTGCAAGCAGAGACACAGAGCAGAGGCCACATGAGGATGGAGGCAGAGGTTGCGTTGCTGCAGCCACAGGAGAGCAAGGCCCAGGATGTGGCAAGGCCAGAAGCTGGGAAAGGGCCGTGGAGGATTCTCGCTCAGGGCCTCCAGAAAGGCATCAGCGCTAAACGCTGGATTGTGGACTTCCAGCCCCCCACACTGTGAACAAATAAATCTGTCTTTCTAAATGCCTACTTCGTGGTGCCTGTCTGAAGCCCAGTGCTCCGCGCCCCACTTGCTGGCTGTGAGGATCTGTTTCTCAGATGAGGAACTCCCAGTAAAGCTACACCCAAAAGTGCCTCCCCTGAGCCTCCCTGAGCCTCACTTCCAAGTCCGACGTCACCCCAGCCGGTCACCCAGCACCTGGTCCCCTGGCGCACTCGAAGCGCAGCAGGCGGGAGGGTGACAGGGCTGACTTGCTCCGAGAGTGGCACAGGGGCCTTCAGTTTCAGCAGCGCAATGTCCGCAGACCTGCTCCGGTTGAACTTGGGGTGACGGATGATCTCAACCACCTTGTGCAGATGGTCGTCCTCATAGAGTCTCAGCTGCCCAACTTGCACCCTGAAGCCACAGGCCTCCAAGTCCTCCCTGGGGAACAGGGACCCAGAGATTCTCAGAGGAGCCTGGAGGTGCTCAGAGCTGGAGCGCGGGGTCCCCCAGGAAGCCCACCTCCTGCAGAGGACCCTGCACACAGCAGACTTCCCACCCCCTGTACCCGGCCACTGGGACAGAGGCGGGGGCGGCCACTACTCACGGCTCAAGACAGTGGGCAGAGGTCAGCACCCACTGCGGGTGGATGAGGGAGCCCCCACATTGGTGCTCCCACAGGCCATGCCTCATATTGTAGAACCTCAGGCTGACCTGCCATGGGTACTTCATGGCTGAGACACCGCACCCCCCCACAATGCCCACCAGCTCACGTCCTGGGCCAGGGGCTGAGGAAAGAAGATGAGGGGCCATCAGGGGCTCATACCATGACCTTCCCAGAGCTTAGGGTCAGGTGAAACTTTTCACAAGGGCACAGTCCCCACACCCCTAGGGCTGGTCCTGGGAGCCCCCAAGGCACAGGATGGAGTCAGGACTTACCCGGGGTCGCAGGCATGGACCCCCCCAAGCAGGGGAGGGTCAGGAACAGCACCCACAGCATCTGCAGGGAGAGAGGAGAGAGCCGTGGTGAGGTGACCCGCATTGGGATGCCAGGTCTAGAAAGGTGAAGGCAGAAGCCTGGGCAGAGCCCGAGTCCTCACCTCACCACACCAGGTCTCTCTGCCCTCTGCTTCTGGGGACTCTGATCCCCTTTATCTTTCCTACAAAGGAAGTGAGCGGGTGGGGACAGCCGGCCTCTGGGGGGACTATGAGAGACAAATAGGGCTTCTCAGATAACTGTGACCAGCAAGGACTGATGTCAGCAGATGGGTCCATGTGGCAGGACAGGTCCAGGGCAAGAATCCCACTGAGAGAGCTGTGTGCTGCTGGGGGCAATGCAGGACCTGGCGGTGCAATGAGGGACTGAGGAGCATTAACACAGCGAAGAGAAGAGCAATCACGGAACGGGGACGACAGAGGAGGCCAGTCTCCTGTCTCCCCAGCTCCTCTTCCTCATCTGCGACCCCCACTGTCCTTGAGGATGAAGGGTTTGCTTCTTGGGGCCTGGAGCCTGGTTCTCTCCATGAACCCAAAACTTCCATTGCCCCCAAATAGCCCAAGGTGGCCCTCCCATGGCAGCTGAGGCCGGAGGAGGGGCTGGGGGTCAAGGAGGGGGTTGTCACCAAACAAAGGACATTTAGGAGCAGTGGGTGGTAAGTAAAAGCTCAGCTGTAACCCGCCAATGGCTCCAGGAGTGAGGGCTCCTTGTCCCATCCAGTCTGTTTCCCAGACCTTGAGGCACCATGGCATTTTGGGCTTGCTCCTGTGGGGACACCTAGTCACCAGGGGTCCTGCTCCCCCCCAGCCACACCCCAGACCGGGTGTCCTAGCTGCAGCCCATGCTGGCTCCCGACTGCAGCAGGAACCTCATGCTCAGCATTGGGGAGGAGCTTGGAAGCTGCTTCAGCCCAGGGAAAAGCCCTCAGGGGCACCCTGGTGGCCTCGTTCATTTCTCCCAAGCTGGTTTGTCAACCAGCACCCAGGACCCCAGTACTCTGGACTGGAGGCACCCAAAAAGGCCTGGGTCCCAGTGCCCTCAGGTGCCCAGTGGAGCCTGTCACAGGTGCAGCAGGATGCAAAGCCTAGAAACGCAAATATGTCCTCCCTCCCAGTGAAGCACCTTTGGTGAGGAGATGGGCAGACGGCCTGTCTGGATCGTTCTGGATTGTTCCAGCTGGAGCCCCAGGGGACACATTTGATGAACGGATGTGAAAAAAGGTGCAGCCCTCAAGGAGGTCATAGGTTAAGGGTGATCATGTGATTTAGGGGCACCTGAGTCCAGCATACATGTGGTCCTGGGCAGTGACCTGCCCTCTCTGAAAGGCTGAGGGAAGCCAGGGACATATATGACAGTACACCCATTTGTGTACAGGCAAACATATGCACGTGTGTGCATGCATATATACACACAGGCACATGCATTCACATGAACACACGCAGACACACACATGCATACACATACATTTATGTGCACACATGTGCAGCGGCACACAGGCACATGCATGCTCCAGCACGTTCTCATATGCACACATACACATGCATGCAGGCAGGCCTGTACACACAGCCCTGCAGAGACTTTTAGGAGGTTCTGAAATATCAGAACTCAGGCTGAGCAGCTCAGCCCAGGATGGAGTCCACAGGGGTCCTCAACACGGTCCTGTCCAGGGCTGACAGGAAGGAGCTGAGACCCTGCAGTGGGATGCTCCCACTCTTCCAAACAGCCTGCCCACCTGCTCAGGGGGGGAGGTGGGGAATGAGCACTGGCTGCCCTCTTGTGGGCTCCAGGGGGAACTGCAGGTTATATGGCTCACGCATCAGGCATCTCCAGGAAGGAGGCACCTGGGGTCCTGAGGGGAGGTGGTCTAGGGTCCTAGTGTAACAGGGTGAAGAAGGAAGGGGCCATAGAAGGAGGAGGCTGCCCAGGACAGCCAGAAAGAAGCCTGAAAGGCACCTGATGAATCTCCCTCCCCTCAAGACGGAGGCTCTGAGGTGTGGGAGTAATTGATGCGAATTGACCACAATTGACAAAGAGCTGCAAGGTGGCACAGGTGGTAATGGGCCGTAACTGATAGGGGAAAAAAGACCCTCCTGCTGCTTTCCATGTGGGGGTATGAAGCAGAGGAGGGCGGAAGCAAGGGGCAGCACTTGGAACTGGGAGGTTTGGTTTGCAGGGAGCAGCCGGGGTGGCCCCTGGGCACTGCAGTGGCTCTATTGTCAGGCTCCGGTAGTGTTGACAAAGTTCTGGAAATGGATGGTAGTGATAGTTACACACATTGTGAACGTACCTAATACCACTGACCTGTACATTTAACAAGGGTTAAAATGGTAAATTTTTATTATGCCTATTTTGCCATAATAAAAAGGTAGAAGATTCCCCAAAATTGCAGAGAATAAAGCATTTTCAGATAAACCACAGCACACATCCAGCCAGCTACCCTGCATCTCCACACAGCCTTCCAGGTGTCCCTGAGCCTTACTTCCAAGTCTGATGCGACCTCAGCCCATCACCCAGGGGTCATTAGAGAGGCAGGTGGGAGGGTGACAGGGCTGACCTGCTTAGAGAGTGGCACGGGGGCTTCCCGTCTCAGCAGCATGATGCCCGCACCCCCCTCAGCAGACAAGCTGTGGTTGAACTTGGGGTGGCAAACGATCTGAGCCACCTTCATCAGCTTGTCATGGTCACAGAGTCTCAGCTGCCCAAAGTCACAAGTCTCTGAGTCCTCCCTGGGGGGATGGACCAGAAGCTTCTCAGAGAAAACTAGGGGACAGGACCAAGCTCTGCACATAGCAGGGACTGAGCTGGCCACTAACAGAAGAGTGGCTTTCCCTGAAATCCAGGGCCCTGCCCACAACCCACTTCTCATCACCCCTCTGTGTGCTCCCCACCCCCACTCTCCCAGCCAGGGGCATGGGGCTGCAGATTCACTGCCGGGTACAGTGGGCAGCATCAGCACCCGCCGCTGGCAGACAAGGGAGCCCCCACATCCGTGCTGCCACAGTTCAAGATCCTTATATATGTCATCAGAGGCTGACCTGCCATGGCCACCACCGAGCGGCAGCTTTGTGCACCCCCATGGGGCCACCTGAGTCCTTCCCTAGGCCAAGATGTAGAAAGCAAAGACCCCAGCAAGGCCTCTCGCACTCAGCCCCTCCTAGGATGGACCGCCAGTCCCTCCATGAGCTGGTGCTGAGGTGTCTGAGCACCCTGAGGCAAAGGACAGGGACAGGGAGTCAGGACTCACCCTGGAGCAAGGGCACGAAGCCCGCAAGCCTGGGACAGTGAGGAACAGCAGCATCTGCAGGGGTTTACAGGGGCCTGGGTGAGACCACCAGGGGCCAGGACCCCGAGGTGGGGATGGAGAACTGGGGTGTCCTCACCTCGCCAGGCGGGGTCAGCCCTGAGTGGGAGATGGGCAGGAAGTGAAGCCTCTCCTTTCTCAGGCCCTGAGGTTGGTGAGTCAATCAACAGGCATTGAAGAGCTCCTGCTGGGCCTGTGCCCTGCTTCCCACCAGACCTGCCACCAGGCTGTCACTAGGCAACAAGCACACTGGCTGAATGGATCTCAGCCACAAAACACAACCGGGCCGGCAGAAGTGAGCAGAAGAGAGTGTTTCGAGATGATGCCGGTTTGCTAGAAGCTCTGGAGCACCGGGCCCAGGTGGGCGGGATGAGGGAGGCAGCAGATACCATGTGCGCAGCCACTCAAGCCCCAGGACAGCCCCCCAAATCCACTGAACTCTGTGAGGCACCCTGAGGCATGCCATCATCTGAGCAGAGCAAGGCAAGCACCACCACCTCCACCACCGCCACACTCACTGCCACTATCTGACTGGCATGTGGCCTGTGGCCACCCTCACTGCCATCAGCTGAGGGACATGGCACCCTGTTCGCTCTGCAGCTGGAACTCTCCAGATGCTGGCTCTAAGGTGTGGCATGCAGGGTACACATCCGGGAGAGGTTTCTGGAAGGCAAGTGGGCAGAGCGAAGCTGTGCAGAGAGAGGCCAGAGCATAACGCAGGGCCGGCAGCACCCTGCCTGACCCATAGGGAGACCCAGTGTCCACGGCCCACACCAGCACAAAATGCAGCCTTTCCAGTTACGCCCTCCTGGATTAGCTGAGGCGGCTGGAAGGAGCCACCGGCCCTCCTAGACACTGGTCAGCCACCTTGCCCTGAACAGGGGCCTGGAGGCCCATCTCTGTCCAGAACAGTGTCCACTCCGCTCTGCGTGGTGTGTTGGGGGCAGCTGCTGCGAGACCTCTATGGCCAAGAACGCCCGGGAGAGGCCGGTCCAGTCTCCAGCTAGATCCCCCTCAGCCGCTGCCTGTACATTCTGAGGCCGACCCGGCCCAGACTCCCACCCACTCCCTGACGGTCTGAGCTCTGTCCGGTCACATGGTCTTCTCAGGCCGGGTGGCTGTACAATTGTCCATATGCCGTCAAGGTTGATGACGGGGTACCACAGGACACACAAGTGCCCCTCGCCTCTTCTGACCCGTGTCACACAGCAGCCCTTCCTGCTCCTGGTTGTCAGTGTCATTGTCCCTACCAAGATGGTAGCACTTCTTTCTCACTGGCCTCTAGACACCAGGAACTCAGTGTGCCCAGGCACCAGTCCTAACTTACATCTGAGTACTGTTCCTCAGAGCAGGTGGCAGGCACCTACATTGTCACTCCCCCTCTGGGGCTTGTCCAACACCAATACAAGGGGGGGGGCAAAATAACTAAAATTATCTCCTGGAGGGCAGACCCCATGTGGTACAGGATTCTCCCACTAGGTGAATGTTCTAGAAGCCCAGCTGCATCAGTGGACCAGCTGGCTTTGTGTGAGAGGCTGCGTTCGGCTTCAGTGAATTTTTTTGGAGACTCAACACCTTTGCCCATTTCACGATGGGTGATTTACACAAACAATGTGACAACGCACCTGCCCGCACTGTGCTGAGTGTTCAGCATTTTTTGACGCCAAATGGCATGGCCTCCGTGCCCCACCCTCCCTATTCACCTGATCTCGGCGTGAGTGACTTATTTTCGTTTCCCCAGATGAAAAAAGTCCTCAAAGGGGAACGTTTTGCAGATGTGGAAGAGGTGAAACAAAAAACAACAGAAGCACTCACAGGCATCGACATCGACAAGTTCAAAAGCTGTTCTGAGCCGTGGAGAAAGCATCTAATAGGTGTATTGCATCAGAGAGCACTTTGAAGGTAACTGAAGTTTAAACATGTAAGAATGAACACAGTTTTTTATCAATAAATTCTGGATGTTTGGGTCCCCGTTGTACCTTTAACACCGTCCTTCGGGTCTGCTGGGTCCGGTGATGCAAGTGACAGCCTGGACCAGCAGCAGAGCCCTTGCTGGTGTGGGGACGACTCAGAGGGCAGCCGTTTTGTCCTCGACTGCAGAGGCTGGGGAGGCACTGAGGTGTGGAGCATGCATGAAAAGTATGGATGCCATCGTTGATCTGTTACTCTGAAGGGGGTGACCCTAAATTCTCCAGGTGGCAAGCCCCTGTACCTCTCTCGGGTTGCCCTCCCCATCTAGGGAGCACGCGGTGTGTGAACATTAATGTTAGTGGATCAGAATGGATCAGTGAGGTCCAGAACCAGTGCCCCAGGCCCCAGCCCTCCCTCCAACACCAGATCCTAGGTCTCTTCTCCTCACCACCCCCCTTTGGGAGCCTTGGCCCCTGGGTCACTCAGACCCTTATTCATAATCCTGGAAACACTACATGAGGTACACTACAAGGGGTCTGACTACACCCCTTGCCAATGGAGGAAAGCCGTCTCACTGGCTACAAAGGGATTTACAATCCCATGGAACCCAGTGCCGGGCAGCCACAGCAACCCCCTCCTGGCAGGCAGAGGGTGAGCTAAATAGTCACAGATTTCAGATCAGTCACCTGGCATCCACCTGTCAACATGCTCTGGCCACGAGGCAGTCGCTGGAGCAGAACATGTGCCTGGAATCCTGAGGCGGGGCAGCGCCAGGCTGGGCTTATGTCAGCCCTGTCGTCAATCCCTGGGCCTAGGTCGATCCCCAAGGGGGCTCATTTGCAGAGTGGTGCCTGCCAGCTGCGTCTCAGGCCTCATTTTCCCAGAAAAAGGATTTCCTGGAGAGCTCCTGGCTCCCATGAAATCCAGACTTCTGTCCCTGGGCTCATGGAGGAAGCAGCTCCCAAGCCACCCATTCTGGAGCTTCAACTCACCCTGACTGGAGTCCAGACCTTTCCCCAGACACTCAGGTCACAGTCAGAGGAGAGGACTGTTGTCACCCTTGCCTCAGGGGAAGGGTACTTGGTCTCTGAAAGGTCCTAAGGCTGCCACCACATCCCAGAAAGCAGATGCTGGGAAGCAGCCTGGCCCTGAGGGTGTGGAGCTTCCTCACCCACAATACAGAGCTGCATCAGGCTCTTAGGGCTGCTGTGGGTCCTGACCCTGACCTGCAATGGAGGAGCCCAGCCCAGCGTGCCCCAGCAATTCCCCCAAAGTCCTCACTCATCCGGATGGGCACATCACAGCCTCGGGGCGGGGAGGGCCTCCACAGCTAACTCCTTGCTTCTTGGATTCCAAATAGAGGAGCTTTTCAGCTTCACGGGAGCCCCTCCCACCACCCACTGAAGAACAGCTGAGCTATGCGGGACTGAGGAAACTATGCCTCCTGGTCCTCCTCCAGCAGAGGGCGCCAACACGGGGACAATGGCATCAGTGGAGGAAGACGTTCCGCCTCTTCATCGCTCCTCTCTGGCCACTTCCAACCAATGAGGACCCCGGCGAAGAGAGGGCAGAAGGACTTGGGAAGGAAAGAAGGGGGGACTGGGCTTGTGCTTGGCCCCTGGGCAGCTTTGCCTGCATCAGAAGCTCAGAATGAGAGACTGAGGTTCCACATTGGACCAGATGGACTATTCATCCCTAGACATGAGACTATACTTTATTCAGCTCAAGAAGTTGATCAAACTAGGGAAGGATTAAAGCACAACGAGTTTGAAAGGACAGTGGTGACCATGAAAAAACAATGCTTTGCACTTTTACGCTGCCAGGTCCAGGTCATTTAAAACATCAGTTACACACTGATTGCAATCGCAGGAGGAAGGAGGAAGGGAGGAGTCCTAGGTCTGAAGCTGGACAGTCCTGGGAGCAGACCCCAGGCAGAAAACTCACCCTCCACCCCAGCCAAGAGAACGCACCCATGCTGCCCTCTGCCAGGCTGCAATCACAGTTGCCTATCCCCCCACTGTCCACCTTCCAGAGCCTCAGGTACCCCCACCAGAAAGATGCCACCCACCAGCTGACTTGGCCATACCCACAGGCAAGCACGTCGAGTCCAGAGCCTGCTTCTCATGCACTTTAATGAGATACAGAGAGTGGGCAGGAGGCAGGGGTCCTGGACTTCCTTCTCCCACCCCTGCCCTTTTTCAGGGCACAGTCCTGCCTCTCCCTTTCCACTGTCAGGGGAGCGACAAGATGCTGAGGGAGGCAGGGAGCAGGAGGGTGTCAGAGCAGCAGGAGGGAGGGGGAGCCCAGGTGCAGTGAAGAGCTGGCATTGGGGAAGGAGCAGGAAGGGCCAACAACCTGGAGGGCCTGTCTTCACCTCCTACTGGCAGCACCCTTGTCCCTGCCCAGAGCTCAAGGAGAGGAGGGGACATAGCTATGGATCCAGGACAAATAGGATGTCACTCGAGTGTAAACTCCAGGAAAGTTGGGATGACCGCAGCCCTCCCCACAATTCACCACCCCCACCTGGAACCAGATGCCCCTCAAGTTACAGACCAGGGGGCCTCCAGAGTCACCCTGTGGAGAGAGGAGACAGATGGGTCAGTACTCAGTGTCCCTGCAGGCGGGAGTGACGGGCAGAGGCCATGGTCTCGGGCTCTCACCGGGCAGGAGTCTCGGCCCTTGCTCCCTGCACACAGCATGTCGCCCTTGATAAACTTGTTGATCTCATGGTATTGTCATCCACAGAACTCATCTGCCACGATCGGGACCTCCACCTCCTGCAGATGGTAGGGTGGGGGCAGCGACACTGTGGGAAGAAGTGAAGTGATCCTGTAGCCCTGAGGGGACAAACAGTCTCAGGCCATGGGTTCTAGAACTACACACTGCGCTTCAGTGGCCCTTGGGGTACCCTTTAGGTTACCAAAGACCCTGACTCTCCAAGTTCACTTCAGGCTGATGGAATGAGAATCTCTAGGCTGGCACTGTGGGCATCAAGCTCAGAAGAGGAATAAAAAACTTGAATTGTTTTAACCCCAAATCATTCTTATAGGGAAATGCCAGAGGAAGTGTTTTTCCCCAAAGAAATGCAGAGTGAGTGGACCTCGCGTCAGATTTGACTATCCATTAATAGTCGATTCCTGAGCCAGTCGCTCAAGCTCTCTTGCCTCATTTTCCATCGCACCATCAAGACTACAGGGAGAACAGGAGCCCCACAAAAACGGGTCTCGTGTATGAGCTCATGCAGGGCCTGGCTCAGCATGAGGGCAAAGACATGCCTGTGTCCTGGCCTTGCTTCTGCTGCTCTGGTCCCTGCTTCTTAAATGAGCCCTCTCGAGCCACCCTCCTCCCACACCCAAGGGAGAGCCCAGGAGAGACCCCAGCCAAGGCCTGGCCCATGCCCCACTGCATCTACCCCAGAGTCTCTTCTCACTCCAACTCGTCATCCTCATCCTCACCTTTGGGATGGATGTCACCCCAGCCGATCACCCAGCACCTCGTGCCTGAGGGGACTGTGAGCGATGCTGGTAGGAGGTCGACCCACTTGACCAGCTTCGACCATCTCACAGGGACCTCCAGTTTGAGAAGTGCCACACCCGCCCCACCTCGTCCTCCCTGTGTGAGGATGTAGTTGGGGTGGCAGATGACCATAGCCACTTTCACGTTGTCACTGTTCGAGGGCCTCACTTGTCCTACTTGAACCTTAAAGTGCTGCGGCTCTAGGTTTCTCCTGGGGGACAGAAGACCAGAAGCTTCTCAGACGCTGTGGCAGAAGAGCAGAAAGTAGGCCAGCCTTTTTGCGGAGCGCAAGGGAACGGTGGGAGACCGTACGGGGGGCTGCAGCTACCCAGCCCAGGAACTGCCCCCAACACAGAGCACATGCCCCAGGGGCCGGCAGGGTGGGGACTTACCCTGAAATGTGGTGGGCAGCTGTCAGCACCCACTGGGGGTGAATGAGGGAGCCCCCACAACCCAATTTCCAGCAGTTATCTCGTAGGTCCAAGATCCACAGGCCGACCTGCCACGGCCACTTCCCAGCTGGAGCATCACCGCCCCCCACGAGGCCCACAAGCTCAATTTCTGGGCCAGGATCTAGGGAAGCCGAGGAAGAGTCATCAGAGAGGGCACGCCTGCCCAGAGTTCAGCATGGCCCTCACACAGTCCCTCCCCAGGGCCATTTTCATGAGGGTCACCACCCCAACCCCGGGGCTGGCCTCTGAGAGATCAGGGTCAGGGATTGGGAGACAGGGCAGGCTGAGGGTCAGGACTCACCAGAGGTTATAGGCACAGATACCCCCAAGCAGGGGAGAGTCAGGAACAGTAGCCACAACATGTGCAGGGGGAGAGAGGACAGGTAGGTAGGGAGAGCTGGGGCAGGGACCCAGGGGACCATGAGTCTGAGGTGTCTGAGCAGTGTCCTCACCATGCTAGGTCTTTCTGCCTCCACTCCTGGACCCCTCTGAAGCCCCTTTATCCTCCCAGCCCAGGAAGTGGACAAGGGGGCAGCCAGCCCTCCTCTGGGGAGGGGCATGGGAGGAAGCAGGCCTTATTCTTTCAGTGGGACCAGAGGTGACTGAAAGGCCATCTGTCAAACCAGAAATACCGAGTGTTTTCTCTGAACGCAAAAGGAAACTCAGTGCTGGAGGTAGATCAGTTGTGAGATGGACAATGTGCACATGGAAAATAAAAACCAAGATGCTCTGAAACAAACCAGAGTAAGGGCAATGAACGGGATGGGCTTGGAGTGGGGGGACTTGCCCCTGAGCCAAGAGCCAGGTGACCGGAGAGCCTCGGGCCCCATGCCTCCAGCGTCCTCCTTCTCCTTGTGAGGCGCACATCATCCTTGGAAAAGGACAGACTTGCTGGACCTGGAGCCAGTTGCCGGTAGCGCCAAGAGCTGGAAGAGGCAGGAAGGGTCCTCCCTAGGGCCTCTGACGGGAGAGGGGCCCAGCTGACACCCTGATTTTAGACTGCAGGCCTCCGGCTCTGTGAGAGAATAGATTGCCATTGGTTAAAGCCCTCAGCCTGTGGTATTTGCTGCGGCCACCCCAGGACACTCATGCACACTTACTCAACTGTCCTAACACATCGTGCGCCTGATCAGACATTGTCAGAATGCACAGCGGAGGCTGAGCGTGGTGCCATTTTAATGCTCGCCCTCGTCACCTCTCCTCACACCTCAGGGGTGGCTCCCCCATACTCCGCTGAGCCCCCACCCCACTCCGAAAGCGCTGAAGGCAACCTCTCCACTTGCCGGCTCAACTAACCCGTCAAGCCCGAGAAGGGTGGGTGGGAGATGAAAGAAACACACAAAGACGACAGCTGGGGTAGGAGGGCCACCAACCGCTGATGGCGGAGCAATGGCGTCGTTTTATTTTAGTTCACAGCTTATATACAGCAGTGCAACTTCCGCATGCCAATGTATGTTGATTGTCTCAAGCCTTTCTGAGCCCTCCTCCCTGCCACACCCCCAAGCTAGTCGCCTGGGGCTTTCTGCATCCTCCCTCTTCTGGGATCAGCGGAGGCAAGATGCCCCCTGGACAGTCTTGCAGGACGTGGGGTCCTGCCTCTCCCGTCCGGCTCTCCACACCCTCACACTGCCTGCTTCCTGATGGAGCTCTATCCCCTGACTCCAGCCACAGGCAGGGGCTGCCCAGCCAGGGACAGACCTTTCTGTCCTGTGACTCTGGGAATCGTTCTCCACCCATCATGGGATGGGACTAGACAATGGCTTGAGAGGTAAAGCAAAGGGAGGACAGGTCGCCACACTCCTGAACCACTGCTCGATCCCCAGTAAGCCAGCCAAGCAGGCCACCGTCTAGGGATAGGGCCAACAGCACTCAGGCCCATAGAAACCCGTCCTTCCCTCTTGGGTCCACACTCACTGTAGTCCTTGCTAAGATCCTGGTTACTCAGAATCCCCAGGGGACACTTGGGGTCTCAACAGGAAACAGCCATGATTCAACATGGCCAGAGGGCCCCAGCAGGGAGAGGGGGTGAGCATCAGCAGGGAAGGGGTGGGGCTGGGCTCACAGACCCACCAGTCCTGCAGGCCCAGGGTTGAGACCTCTGGGTGGGGAGGAGGCTTCCTCCCCAACCCTCTCTCTGTTGGTCTGGACAATGAAGGTGGGTTCCAGCCTGGTTTCCAGGGCCCAGCTGACAGGAGAGGAGTCACAGAGGTATCAGCGAGAAGCCACAGGCTCCACCGCCCCACCTGACGCTGGCCCGGACTTCCCGCCCGCTGCTCCAGGCCAGGCGATAACCAGCTGGGCCAGACCTGGGGAGACAGGGGGTTGATGACAGCCATTGGTTCTGAGAAGTCCCTGGGGACAAAGTCAGCATGTGAACATTATGAGAAGGTTTCCCAAAACAAGAAACAAGAGGTCTGAGGGTTTTGGAGAAAAGTCTCATGACTATTACTGGCAGATAATACGATTTTCTTCCCAGAAAAGCCAAAAGTCTCAACTGAAAAGGTTTTAAGATGAAGTTTCCCATGGTGTCTAGATGGAAGATACATGTTTTAAACAATAATAAGGAGAGAAAGAAGAAGAAACTCATGTTTTCATTTAGGTAATAATTAATGAGATGCCATCATGATAAAGACCTAGTCCACCAGCAACACTCATACATTCCTACTGATAGTAGCTGAGAACAATCGTCACAAAATATGTTCTAGAATCTGTGACAACTTCAAAACTATCCTGAAATAAAAAGTCATTCAAAACTGCTAAATAAAGATGTTCTCATCAAATATCAACTCTTCAAAAATTCCAATGGATTATGAGTAGGCTGACCAGACATACTGTTTTAAACAGGATTAAAAAACAACGGTACTGTCTCATTTCAAATGGTACATCGGGTCAGCCTACTGGCACCTTGAATTGAGCCCGGTGAGACTAGGCTGGCCCGATGTACCGTTTGAAACGGGACAGTACCGTTGTTTTCTCTCCCATCAAAAACTGTACATTTGGTCAGGCTAGATAGAGCCTTATAATAAATAAACAACCCACATACAGTTTTTTTACTAAAAAAAAATTTATAAATTTTACAAAATTGACATTTATATTAAAATGACAGGACGGTCGGGAAATATGAAAAGACACGGCCCTGTCCCATTTAAAACGGTACGTACGGCCAGCCTCATTACGAAGTCCAGGCAAAGCTGATCATTTTAATGAACATTCAAAGTGATCCTCAAGTTTGTGTAGAGGACACAGGTGAGGGTGTCCCAGGAAGCCACAGAGCAGAGCGTGGGCAAGCTGTGCCGCTGCATCCTCAGGTTGTCCGAACCGACACTGGGTGGCCTTGCAGGGAAGTCGGGCGGGCTGAATGGTGGGGCCTGAATGGTGATGTGCCCATCCCCTGGCACATCAGTGTCCACACAGTCCTCCCCTCGGGCCACTTGGCATCCCTCCTCCGTTTACGTCCTGGGAGCAGCACCTGCAGTTTCCAGGGGGCTGCTCCTGAGAAAGTCAGGAGGGAAGGGTTGGTGGACAGACAACAGTGTCCACCTCTGCAGGCGGTCGAGAGACGAGACACTGCCCCTACTCGTCAGGAAGGAAACCCCTCATCCACTTGTGCTCCAGCACCCTGGCCGAAGGTGTCCCCAAACTGAGAGGCTTCAGGGCAGGCCCCACCTCAGAGACTGGGGCATGCTGGGCCCTGAGCAAGTCTCTCGACCTCTCTGGGCGTTTCTGTCTCAGAAGGAGGGATGGTAGCTGCCCCTGTCCTGTGGGAGGATGGGTGGACAGCACCGGTCCTGCCTGGCCTGGGCCAGAGGGAGGGACATCAGGCTGACATGAAGGAGCATGTCGCGGGGGCAGGGTGATGTCCATGCCTCTGCAGCAGGCAGGCTCTGGGTGAACTTGGAATGTGGATGATGTGGGTCCCCTTTGTCAGCTGGCCACGGTCATAGTCTCAGCTGTCTGACACAGGAATCCTGTTCCCAAGGAGATGACATCTTACTGGGAGAGGAACAAACAGATAATATGCTTTGGGAGTGAGTGAGTCTATAAAGAAATAAAGCAGGATAATGGGGGGAAGCTGGGATGACTCAGTGTGTTGAATAATCGTCTTGCAACCTGGGGTCCGAGAATCAAATCCCAGCTCCGACCCGTGTGAACCCATGTGCTCAACTGCGGTGTGCCCCCAGTTTGGTTCTCGCCAGGGCGACCTTCCCATGTGGGAGGCCCCCTGCCTAGTTCCCGCCCTGCACAGCCCCCCACCCACCTGTAGAGTAAAACTATATTGAAAACTAATGATGTGCAACTATGGAGACTGCTCTATGCCCTCCTCCTTCTCTCTCTCTCTCTTTCTGTTTTTCTCTCTCTGTCAAAAACAATAAAAATAGATCTTAAAAAAAAACAAAACAGACTAATGGGATATATTGGGGTGAAGTTTGCTTCTCAGCTAAAATCTGAGAGACATGAGACAAGAACCTGCCAGGGGTCATCCTCACCCCTGCTGGGGTCTGGAGCCGAGTCAGGGTCCCCCATGGGCCAAATTGGCCCCTGAGGGTCCTCTGCCTTCCACCACCTGGGTCAAACCTCACATGGGCCCAAGGCTAGAGGATGAGAGAGGACAGTTGGCTGGGAACGGGACCACATGGGGCACCCAGAGCTCCATAGACCCAGAAAAACCTCACCTTTGGGGAGTCTGGTTGAAGACCCCCCAATGCTGACTTGCATTGTTTTTAGTACGTTTGATGTGGGTGCTCTGCCCTGATGTTGGGTACCACTGCCGTCACCCCCTCCTGCTGCTCTGTAGTTGTCCATCCTACACAGTCTCCAATATTGATGCTGGGGGGACCCTGCATGAGTCACCAAGAATGGCCAACACGGCCCCAGATGTGATGGTGCCTGTCTCCTGGGGGGCGCAGGGCAAGCAAGAGTGTCTCCACCCAGAAGTGGACCATGGGGGACGGTTTACCTGGTGACATTTCCCCAGGTGGCCGTGTCAATTTCACTCCCATTAGCAGAGTGAGTCCCCTGGTGTTCTTGGGCCATTTTGCCAGGGTGCTATCTAGACGATGGGGTTTCAGTGTGGTTTTAATGCACTTCCCTCACCAGCTACTTTTTTTCCTTGAGAGGAAAATGAAGCTCCTATTGCAGATTGTAGTTGCCATTGGATAAGAAGAGAGTGGGGGGCAGAGTGGGTGCTGAGAGCCGGCCATGTGCCTCCAATGGGCTCTGCAGGAAGTTCACAGGGGCTGGACCCTCACAAAGCCTGCGTGGGACCTTCTAAACAAGACGCTCTTCTATAATCATCAGGTTGGAATTTTCTGTGAGAAAAGCCTTTCTGGGGGCTGCCATGGCCAGATGGGAGCATGCTTGGTGGGGGACATCAAAAGGAAGGTGTAGTGTGACATCAGATACATGTCATTAGAAATTTATCAAAGCCCACAGAACGCACAAGGAGCCACCCTGACATGAACTGTGGGCTTTAGTTAATAAGATCATATCCATACCGGTTCATCGATTCTAAGAAACGTACCGCATTGATGGAAGACGTTCACAACAGGGAAACTGTGGGTATGGGAACTGAACTTTGTACACGATTTTCTCTGAGCCTAAAGTTGCTCTAAAAAATAAAATCCGAGGAAGCCGGATGGCTCAGTGGGTTAGGCACTCACTTTGCAGCACCAGGGACCGAGGATCGAATCCCGGCCCCGGCCCGTGCGAACTCATATGCTGAACTGGGGAGTGCTCCCAGTTCAGTTCTCACTGGGGCGAGACCCCGGCCCAGTTCCTGTCCTGGGCCCCGCCCACGTGTGGAATGAAACTATGTGGAAAAACCAATGATGTGCAACTATGGAGACTGTTCTGGGCCCTCCCCCTTCTCTCTGCCTCTGACTCTGTATCTCCCTCTCTCTCTGTGTCAAAAACAATAAATAAATCTTAAAAAAAAATAAAAAATAAAAAATAAAAATAATAAAATCCATTTTAATTTTTTTTTTTCATTTATTAGAGGAAAAAGAAAGAAGATCTGAGGCAGGCTCAAGGCAAAGAGGGAGCAGAGGAAGGTGGCGGACGTAGAAGTGACAAGGTGGCAAGGCAGTCGGGTGATCACAGAGCAGAACTTGGAGTGAAGGCACAAATGTCATCAGAGGGAGCGGATGGGCATAGAATGTCCCTGGGAGACACTGGCACTGCAGGTCTGATGGTGGGGAGGAGCTGTCACCAGGAGAAAGTGGCAGGAGCAACCCTGTCCACAGTGACTGGGAGAGAGAAGTGGACCCCACAGCATGGCTGAGATGCAGGAACCCCCTGGAGAGTGGGGTCTGCAGGGTGAAATGTATGAAGGAGAGGATGGCCTGGTATCTGTGAGGACACCCTGCAGGTCCCAGGGACACATCCATGGGCTGTGACAAACTGCTGCAGGTTTGGGGAGAGCAGAGGAGAGGAAATGATGGGGTACACACCCCCACTGACCACACAGTCAGGGCTCTGTCCTGCAGGAAGCTGAATGTCAAGGGCATAGATGTGCAGGAATGTATGGGTTGGATGGTATGTATCACCCAGGATGCTGGGCTGAACCTGCAGGATGGGGGGGTGGGGGGGCAGGTCTTTGGCTGGACCCTCACCCATCCCACATCCGACTCAGGTGTGACTTTTCGTTATGATCACGTCAGGGCCCTGGCCACGCCTCCTGCTGAGTCCTGTGTCAGGGACACCTCTGGGTACCAGCCATAGACAGCAACTCCAACCAACTGCAGCAGAAAAGAGATTGCAGGAGAGGAAGCCAGGATGGCTCAGTAGGTTGAATGCTCACATTGCAGCCCCAGGGACCAAGGATCAAGTCCCAGCCCCGGTCCCAGCCCCAGCCCCATTCCCACCTCCCACCCAACCCCAGCCCAGGCCCGTGCAGACCCATATGCTGAACTGAGGTGTACCTCCCACCCCAGTTTGATTCCCGCCAGGGCGAGCTTCCCAGTTAGGCACCTGCCAGGAGCAAGGCTCCCATGCAAGAGGCCTCCTGTGTGGCCTCCCCGAAAAACTAACGATGTGCAACTATGGAGACTGCGTTGGGCCATCCCCCTTCTCTCTGTCTCTCTCTCTCTCTGTCTCTCTCTCTCTGTCAAAAACAATGAAATAAAATAAATCTTTAAAAAAGAGAGAGAGATTTCAGGAGAGGATGCTAGGGTGCAGCTTCCAGGAAGTAGGTCTGTGTAAACTCCTGGCTCCCTTACCCAGACACAGAGGGTTGGAATAGTGTCCCATCTAAATCATGTATACCAGGAACCTCAGAGTGTGATTACTCAAAAACAGGGTCCATGGGGAAGCCGGGATGGCTCAGTGGGTTAAGCGCTCACTTTGCAGCGCCGAGGACCGAGGATCGAATCCCGGCCCCGGCCCATGAGGACCCATATGCTAAACTGGGGAGTGCCCCCAGTTCAGTTCTCTCTCTGTCTCTGTATATCTCTCTCTGTCAAAAACAAAAACAAAAAAACAGGGTCCTGGCAAATGTAATTAAGTCAAGGTTATACTGAATTCAGTGAACACTAAATGCAATGACAGGTGTCCTTAGAAGAGAAGGCAGAGAAGGGAAGGTCATGGAAAAACAGAGGCAGAGTAGAGTGATGAGTCTATAGGCCAAAGGAAGCCAAGGATTGCCAGAGGCCATAGACACTGGAGGAGCAGAGAACAGAGCTTTCCTCGCAGGACCTCTGAGAAGAACCAACCTGCTAACATCTTCATTTCAGACTTCTGGCCTCCAGAACTGTGAGAACATACATTCTGCTCTTTTAAATCCCCCACATTTGTGGTACTTAGTTACAGAAGCCCCAGGAATACACTGGCCTCACCGTGGAGAAGGTCCAGGCAGAAAGGATTATCAGAGAGAGCCCAGAGAGATCCGCATTGGCAGACAGGGACAGCGAAGGCCTAGTGTGGAGGGCAGATGGCTCTCTGCGCCAAGAACACCTGCACAGGAAGAGGGGACAGAGGTCTGAGCTCCCTATTTTCTCTGCCCATCAACTGGGCCGGGCATGAAGTCTTGTGACACTGTGTGCATTTGTCAAAAAACCTCACCACATCATACACTTAACATTGGTGAACATTCTCACATTATACCTCAATAAAGCTGCCTTTTGTTAAAGAGAGAGACTTTGATGTTACTAAAATAAAGCAGGCATGATGTTGATGCATGTGGTAGGCAGGATTCTAAAGATCACAACCATCAGAAAGGAAAAAATCAAAAACATAGGTAATAGCAAAGGCTGAGAGAAGGTAAAGAAATGGAAACTCTTGTGTTCCGAAGGATTCGTTGGTTTCCTGGCGCTGCTATAAGAAACTGCCAGATTTGGTGGATGAAAACAACAGAAATGTATTTGTTTTCTCGCTTTTTTTTTTTTTTATAAATCGGAGGGATGACGTCATTGCACTCTGCTTCCGCATAGGATTGCCACGGTGTCTGTCATAAAGGCTCATACGGTTGCCCTTAAGCTCCGCCCCCCATAATCTAGGAGCAGCGCCTCCTCTCAAGATCCTTAGTCACACTGTGTGCTATATAATGTAATATCTGCTGGTTCCGGAGATAAGGACACTCAACCCCTAGAGTGAGGTGGATACAGGCCATACATCCACCGGGGCCAGAAAATCATTTAGCCATACTTCGTGAAATTGGGTGTTTGCGTCCCTGGGCAAATAGCCCAGAGAAGATTCTCACCTGGAGAATAAGATCATGGATCATCAAAAGGGGAGCATCCTAGTGAAGAGGAAGCAACATATTAGAAGTCCATTCAGCTATGTAGCTAAACCCCCAAAGGAATTCTATTGAGAGGAGGGCTGCCCTGAACCAGAATCCCTGGCGCAAGGACCAGAGCAGACCCCTGCGGCAGGGGGAAAATCTCCCTCCCCAGCGAGCACTGCAGAGGAGTTCCACTGGGGGGCGCAGCAAAGAAAGGTGGGGAAATCTGGGCGGACTTAACACTATTTGGGAACAGAAATTCCAACCGCTAAAACCCAGCACAAGGAGCAGGAAGGACCCTTGGTTGTTTCCCCCTGGTCTCGATCCACCTACTCCAAGGCAGGCAGGACTGAGAGAGGGAAAAACCCATCCTCTCAGCCAATGGTCCTTCTGTCTGCCCACCAACGCTGCCTCCCCCTCTGGACAGCCCCGCAGGCTGCCCCAGCGTCGCAGCGCCCTCCTAACCCGAGTGGAAGAAATACTGGAAGGCTACAGGCCAAGTGTGCAGCCGTGACACGCAGCGTAGTTCACTACTACAGGTATGCAAAAGTGAAACTTGGTTTCATATGACCGAAATCATTTGTTTCCTCTCAATTCCGTGGTCTGAGTCCGCCAACTGATTGCAGACATTGGCTCGTTCATTCATTCATTCATCATCCATTCCATAAATCCGTACTGAGCAACCACCATACTCCAGGCATCGTTGAGGCACTGGGAATACGGAGTGAGCAAACAGACAAGCTTCTCTGCCCTCCTGGAGGGTGACCAGTCTCGTGTGGGAGACAAACACCTAAACAAGACTAACAGGAGGGCACAGCGGGCACGGGTTTCATAATCTCAGTTACCTGTACCTACAAAATACTGTGGGTGTTTTCTATTCCAAAAATGCCTGCACCCAACGAGCATGCGCGTATGTCCCCCACGCCAGACCCCGCACGCACACACCTGGATACAAATGTAAGGAGTCTCTCTGCAGCCGCCAAAGCCCGCTCGAGTTGAAAAGTTGGCGGTGGGTGGAGTTGACAGGACCTGTCAATCGCCCCGGGGAGTCCGGGCAGCCCAGCCCCCACCTGCAGGGCGCTGGGTATCGGGCGCCCGGCCCAGCTGCCGCGCTGCCTTGGCCACGCCCTTCCTGCCTGGAGCGCACGGGCCCCGGGACCACCCAGGGTAAGTACAGGCCCAGGCGTGGTGGGAGCGCGGAGGTCAGCAAACGGGGTCAGGGCGCAGAGGAGTTCAGCGCAGAGGGCAGAGGGCGGAGGTTAACGCGTGAAGGTCATGGCACGCATAGTTCAGCAAACGGAGATCAGGGCACGGAGGAGGTCAGGGCCTGGAGGTAGACGCCCCGCTGTCCCGGTGGAAGCTTGTCCCCATTGCCTAGCAAGCCCAGCCCCCCTGCAGGCCCGGCTCCGGGCTCAGGCGGTGCCCTGGGTCCCCACTGACTCCGCGTTGAGCCCAGCCCAAGGGCAGCTGCACTTTTGCCCACCCCCCACCCCCCACCCCCCACCCAGTCCCAGCCCCTCGCCGGCCATTTCCCCAAAAACACCCAATGCCGGGCTCCCTTCCAGAGCAGAGACGTGTCTCCGGTTTGTCCCTTGGCCCCGGGGGCTGCGGAGTGGGCCCTCAGTTCGCACCTCCAAACGTGAAAACGTGCCCAAGTGATGGCGCCCCGCCCACAGACACAGCCACCAGGGGGCGGCAAGGAGCAAAGGCCGCGGCTCCCACAGGGTCCTTTCTGACTCAGAGTCCCTAGAGACCCTCCACACAGGGTCCTGGCTCCACGTTTTCTCTTTAAAGATTTATTTTACTCATTTTTTTAACAGAGAGAGAGACAGAGAGAAGAGGAAGGGCCCAGAGCAGTCTCCATAGTTGACAGCATTAGTTTTCCATATAGTTTCACTCCACAGGTGGGCGCGGGGCTGCGCAGGGCAGGAACTAGGCCAGGGGCTCCCACATAGGCCCCGGCAAGAACTGAACTGGGGGCACACCCCAGCTCAGCACATGGGTCCGCCTGGGCCAGACCCGGGATTCGATCTTAGGTCTCCTGGGCTGCAAAGCAGCACTTAACCCCCTGAGCCATCCCAGCTTCCCCATGTTTTCTCTTTAAATTTGTTCAAATGTTTAATACAGACCTGAAATAAAAACAAAAACTTTAAGCATTACAGAAATGGGAAACCAGTGTCCTTTCTCAGAAATAGAAATACAACACAAATGTTACAACCATGGAAACGAAACTTTACTGCCAGGTTCTGACTGCACTGCTGTCAGGCAAGGATGGACTGAGGTGTTTGGGAACCATCCCCCAGACTGCGGGGAGAGGACACAGAGCAGCAAGCCCTCTGATTTTCCCTGGCAGTACTTCCCATCCACTCTGAAGCTGTTACGGTGAGAAAAACTCAGTAGGCCCAGAAAATACTGGTCCATCCCTCCTAGCTGAGTCTGTGTGTAACAGGCAACACAACATCCAAGGCAGAATGGCAAAAATAGTGCCACCCTCAGACGTCAGGGACACAGGGATGGTGATCCTCCTTGTAACCCAGTAAATTCACCAGGACAATCCCTGCAAACACCGCATGGACCCTGGTGTGAGTAACTCCCACCATAGATGCTCTGCTGGCTTCTTCACTAGGACAGATCAATACAGTCTCAGACATTTGGAAGGTGACTCTTGACCTGTTGACTGTTCAATCCCCATCAGAACCAAGAACCAAGCAGGTTTCGGTCACCTGGGAAGAACACCAGTGGGCATCCCCAGTCCTGCCCGTGATCACCTACCCTGGTCCTCCATGCTGAAGACATCACTGAAGGAGGGAGTCTGGTAAGACACTGCCTGCCATGAGCATGACTCTGATGAAGGTTTTAGGGCACCGTGCTTGGGGATGGCTGAGACACCCCTTCCAAAGTAAAGGACAAATGATATATTGCACCTTCTGACAGCCAGTGAAAGACACAGTGCTGAGTGGCTCCTTTGGGGTATGGAGACATTGTATACACTAGGGAATATTACTACTCTCCAGTTATAAGTGAAAACCCACTTATCATCTGCCGATTTTGAATGGAGCCCGACAAGAAGGGGGTCCGTAGCAGAGTCAGGCTAGTGCGGCAGCCCTGTGCTCAGGCTGTATGGCTCGGTGCTTCGAAGAGCATGATCTTCCCAGGGTCTCCCAGCCAGGCAGCAGAGCGCTGCCACCAGAACTCTGTGCCCCATGGCTTGGGGTCTACACAGACACGCTGGACATTCAGCATGCAGGGTCTCAGAGGCCGGGCCCAGGCTGGACTTTCTCCCACCTCACACCCCCATCCCTACCACTCCACACTCCCATGCCAGCCAGGAGACTGTTCCCAAGCCATGTAGAACCCCCACATCACAGCCCCAGGCATCAGGTATTACAGAGCACCCCTGCTCCCTGCCCTGGGCCCCATGCCCCTCCTGCCTGGACCCAGGAGCCCTGTTCCTTCCTGGGAGGCCTTGGTAACAAATGCTTCCCACTCTCTGAGCCCTCCCAGGTAGAACCCCTCCTTTCTCAGACCGCCACGCCATTCACGCGTTCATGCATTCAATGTGCCTCTTCCTAAGGTTCTTGCAGCAGGCTGACACCAGGAGTGTGGACCTCAGGGCTCTTTCCAGCCCCTCTGCACCCGTCTCCCACCCCTCCCCTGGGATGGCACCCACTCCTCAGCCCCCAGTCCTCTACTCAGACTGAGCAGCCAGGCTCCCTTGCTCTCCCCATCCCACGCCACCAAGGGCACCGTTTAATCAGCAGCCCCTGAGGTAGGCGGCCTATAGGTGGGACATGTGGAAAGACAGTTGACCGTTAGATGGGCTTGCGTGTCCTCGGGCCTCAGAGAAGCCTGGATGGCGTCTTAGTCTGCTCAGGCCACCATAACAAATACACAGACTGGGGCTTATAAACAGGCTGACCAGACTCCCCATTTTAAACAGGACAGAAAATGGTATGTATGGTCCCATTTCAAACGGTATGTATGGTCAGCGTCTCACTGGGCCAAATTCAAGGTGTCAGGAGACTGACCATATGTACCATTTGAAACAGAACAATCTCGTTTTCTGTCCCATTTGAAATGGGACGTCTGGTCAGCCTACTTACAAGCAACAGGCACTTATTTCTCATGGTTCTGGAGGCTGGAAGTCTGAGGTCGGGGTGCCAGCATGGCAGGGTTCTAGTGAGGGTCTCTTCCTAGCTCACAGATGTCACCTTCTTGCCTGTATTCACATGGCAGACAGAGAGAGGCAGTAAATTCTCTTCCTTTCCTCTTAAGGCCACCGATCCTAGTGGATTAGGGCCCTACCCTTATCTCATTTAACTTCAGTCACTCCTTAAATCCCATCTTCAAACACAGTCACATTGGGGTGAGGACTTTTCACATAAGGACTTTGGGGTCACAGTTCAGTCCAGAGCAGATGTGGTGAGAACCCAGGCCCCTGAACACACACCCTGATTGACCTCGGAGTCCGGGCACTGCCTCTCTATAGGGGCACCGCAAGGGGCAGCAGGGTGAGGATCTGAGGCTGCCCCTGAACCTGGGAGGGACGGGCAGCCTGGGGGAGGTTTCCCTGCCATCTGCCTTGCTATCTTTGCTTCCCAGACTCTCCCTGCTGCTCCCCAAACTCCCCTGCTCACACCCACAAGTCCAGCACTGAGACATTCATCCAGGCTCATCCAGAAACAATGGGGATGGGCACCCCACACTGCCCCCCCTCCCCAGGCCCTGCCCAGTCTCTCCATACCCACCGTCTCAGCCTCACCATGGGAAGGCCTCGGTTTCCCCCTCTGTTTTTCCTGATCTCAGTTCCTTTTCTGTGAATCATTGGTCTCTGGTCATCCTTAGCCAACCAGCTTTTCAGGTGTTCGTGTTTTTCAAATTGATTTTGGTGAGTGCTTCATTTATTAAGGTCACTTACTCTTCTCTACCTCTTCTCGAGTCATTCTTGATAATGTTTTTCTCTCCCCATTTAGAAAAAAAGAGGGGGAGCCAATTCATTGGACCTACTGACCTCCTCATCAACATTTAAACACATATGAAATCGCTGGGATTTAAAAACAAAACAGAGCTTGCTCGCTTGCTGGATGCCTTCCCCGGCTTCCCGTCTGCCCTGCTCCCATTTCACAGTCTCAGGGCTCTGCTCCACCTACTGTTTCCAGACTTCTCTCCTGCCCACCCGCATCCTACAGCTCAGCCCCGCACCGCCCCACAGGGCAGATGGTCTGAAGTCTCCAGCGTGACCATTCGAATTCCCCTCACAGCCCTTGTGTGCCAGGGACTTGCCATCCTGGCTTGCCCACAGCTGAAGGGGTTCCCAAGGAGGTGAGATCTCAGGGCATCATCATCATTATTATTATTATTATTATTATTATTATTATTAAACACACAAAACGTAAAATTTGCCACCGTGACCATTTAATTTTTTTTTTTTTAATAAATTTATTTATTTATTTATTTTTGACACAGAGAGAGAGAGAGAGAGATACAGAGACAGAGAGAGAACTGAACTGGGGGAGCTCCCAGTTCAGCATATGGGTCCGCACGGGCCGGGGCCCGGATTCGATCCTCAGTCCCCGGGGCTGCAAAGTGAGCGCTTAACCCACTGAGCCATCCCGGCTTCCCCCCCATGACCATTTTAAAGTAAACAGTTCAGTAGCACCTAGCCCATTCCCAATGTTGTGCAATCCCAGAACATTTGTATGCCCAATTAGATACAATATTATATCTAATTTCAGAACATTTCCATGCCCCCAAAGGAAACCTGGCCCATTCCCTCCCCCCTCCCCTGGTATCCCCTGATCTGCTCTTGGTCTCTGTGGATTTACCTGTTCTGGACATTTCATGAGTGGAATCACACACTACATGGCCTTTGTGTCTGGCTTCTCTCACTCAGAATGTTCTCCAGGTTCGTCTACACCATGTCAAGGCTTCCTTCCTTTTTATGGCCAAGTAATATTCCACAGTGTGTTCGCCATGTGTCTATTGATGGCCCTGTGGTTGGTCCCCCCTTGTGGCTGTTGTGAGGATAATACCATGAACACTCATGCATATTTTTTTTGTGGGTATGCCAGGTTTTAAGCCCTCTGAGTCTACACCTAAGAGTGGAATCGGGGAAAGCCAGGATGGCTCAGCGCGTTAAGCGCTCGCTTTGCAGCACCGGGGACCGAGGATCAAATCCTGGCCCCGGCCTGTGTGGACCCATATGCTGAACTGGGGTGTGCTTCCTATGTGGGAGGCCCCCAGCCCAGTTCCTGCCCTGCACAGCCCCACCCATGTGGAACAAAATCAGGATGAAAACTGGTGACGTACAACTATGGAGACTGCTCTGGGCCCTCCCCCTTCTCTCTGTCTCTGTCTCTCTCTGTCAAAACAATAAAATAAATCTTTAAAAGAGTCAGCTGGTCCCCTCGTTGGTCCTGACCTCTCCAAACTACGGTGCACACTCCCTGCTCTAACCAGAATGCAAATCCACCCATGTTACCAAAACCCTTCTCTCTTCCCCGTCCCACAGGCTAACATAGGAGTTCCCTGCCAGACCCCATCCAGTCCTCCCACCCCAGCCAATGAATCACTCTCCAGCTGCTCCCTCTCTGTCTTGTCCCTCGCCATTATTCTCTGGAACACTCCTTGCCTCCCAGCACCTGCCTCCACCCCTTGTCATTAGAAACTCACTGAGACAGGCTAGTTAGTGAAACCTAGGCAGTTAGGGGAGGGGATCCCAGCAACCAGCAAGTTGCAGTCTCAGTAGTCATGACACCCATGTTTGGGAACATAGCACAGAAACCTGGTGGTCAGGAAACTGAGCCACAGGAGGGGACGATGCCAGGACCCATTGTCCATAACCCCTCAAGTAAGACCGAATAAAGAAACGTCACCTGCTCAGCCTGAACCTATTCTATGTGACTAACCGAGTATGACACCTCCCAAGTTAGGAATTAACTGCAGGCGCCAAACAATAGTTCCAAGGCATATAGAAGATATAAAAGAAAAGCCCCTAAGTGTACAAACTGGGCATTTCACTTTCAGGTGCCCCTTCTCTTCAGAGAGCTTTCCTTCTTTCCATGGTCATTTCCACTTTCGGGTGCCCCCTCTCGTTAGAGAGCTTTTACTTCTTTCCTTTCTTAGTAAACTTTGCTGCTTCACCTTTCCCATGGAGTCCCGGTTCTCATTCTTTGAGTTCGTGAGACCATGAACGTCGGAGGTCACCGCTCACAATTGTTCCTGCATCATCACTTTATGGCAAGCTGTCCTTGGCTCAGCTGTCTCTCCGCTGGACTGTCAGCTCTGGGTGGCAGGAATGGGTTCCCAGTGTGACCCCTTGGACCCCAGACCCAAGCATGAACACACATGGAGAGATCGTCTGCTGTCTCAAAGGGGACAGAACAAATATGAGGTCGGAGGCCCCTGGGGGTCTGAGCTCATAACCTACAGAAGGCACACTGGAGGCAGCCAGCAGGTCCGGAGCCTCAGGCTAGGCCAGGCAAGTGGCCAACATGGCTGTCAGCCCCTGGGAGAGGCCTTGGTGGAGAGGGCCCAGATGACAATGTGGCTGAGCTGCCCTCCTTCCCTCCAAGCTCTGGGCAGACTGTCTTGACCCTCCCAGACTGCCCCTCTCTCTTCAGGGACAGGCAGCCAGGGACCAAGACCTAGCTCGGCTGCAGGGACACACACCTTGACCATGAACATCACTGGAACCTGGAGTCAAGGATGTGGAGACAAGAGCACCAGGAACCAGGGGACATGTCACGATGGCCTTGGAGCATGTTGGTATTCACTCTCAGCACTGTGTTTTCCATGCGTGCAAGGTAGAGGGTCTGCCCCTATCCACTTGTGATGGAAAGTCTCCTTTTAACACGCGCTTGGTTACGTAGATGAGTGAGCAAGCAGAAGCGAGGTCAGCTGGCATGGGGTCGCAACAGAATGGTGAGGCCCGGGGTCGAACTTGCTTTGCCGGTCGCAGCTGCCGCGCCTTGGGAGCCGCGGGCGCTTTGCTGCCACCTGGCGGCCAAGGGTGCCTGAGCCGGGAGTCGCTGATTACACATTCGAGTAACCGGAGCCAGGTAGGCTCCTTTTTCTGCATTCTTTCACTTGGCATACTTTGAACTCCTTCCTCACCTGGACGCAGGTTGGGAGGCAGACCCTCCAACAATTGCTATAGCACAAGCTGGTAGGGGAGGGGGCTGGGATTTAGAGCAAGTGGGCGGGAGTCACCTGGCGGCAACGCAGGGGGAGGGGGAGGGGCTGGCGCAGACAAGGACCTGGAGACCCGAAGGGGCGTAGGTGTGGTGGAGCTGCAGGCCCGGCTGGAGGACCGGTCAGGCTGGTGGCGTCCGAGGGCTCCAGTTCTTAGTCTCGTTTAAGGTTGAGTTGGCTGCAATGGGGGACAGAGAAGAGGGGATTTGATTCACCCTCATGGGTGAGGACGGGTCCTGGAAGTGGCTCTGGGGTCCTCAGAATGCCTCGTTTAGACGTGGGGGGCTGAGTCTGAGGGGGGTTGAGGGGAGGTGTTGGACCAAAGCTGAAGCTGAACGGATGCCTCTGGAAATGCCACCATGGGCGCATGCACCTTCAGCGCCTGGGGACAGTAAGCTCCAAGTGTGCACAGTGCCCTATCAGTAGGAAATATGTTCTCAGAACTATCTTAAAATGAAATAAGAACGAACAAACGCTTCCTTGGCCCCATGCTCAATAAACAGGGAGAGAATGCACCAGGTGGAAGTGTGGAGAGAGACAGCAGGCCACCACCCCATGTATCCTGCTCCATGGCCTCTTCCCTCTGTTTTCAGGGGGGTTGGAGGCCAAGCTGTCAGTGCCAGGCTCTTTCTGCTCAGTAGTGAGGGGGGCGTCCCAGCTCCATCGGGAGGTCCCTTTCTTTTCTACCTTCAGTGGAAATACTCAGATATTTCTATTCCCGATGGCTCAGCTATCTGCTAGCCAGGCTGGAGCAGAAACGGAGACCGCCTTCTGATACCACATGAGAGCTTTGATTTGCATTTCCCTGATGACTGACTAGTGGCGTTGAGTATCTTTTTATGTGCTTGTTGGCCGTTTGTATATCTTCTTGGATAAATGTCTGTTCAGACTCTTTGCCCATATTCGAATTTTTTTTGGTGAGTTGAAAGGGTTCTTTATATATTGCAGATATTAATAATTAACCCCTTAGACATGTAATTTGCAAATATTTTCTCCCATTCTGTTTGTTGAGTTTTTACCATTTCATATAAGTCCTTTGATGCGCAAGTTTTTAATTTTGATGAATCCAGTTTATCTACTTCTTAGTCATCTGTGCTTTTGGTGTCATAGCCAAGAAATTGCCAAATCCAGTGGCATGAAGATTTTCCCTTTTGTTTTCTTGTAAGAATTCTATAGTTTTGGCTCTCACGTTTAGGCCTTTGAGTTAGTTTTGTGTGTGGTGTGAGGTAGGGGTCTAACTTCATTCTTTTACATGTAGATCTTCCTTTTTAACCTAGCCTCTGGAGCAGTGGCCCCTGCATACAAACCTATGTGCCCACAACTTGGCCCCCTCCAAGCACCCAGGGGACCAGTCCTGCTTCAGGCAGCTCCCAGTCATACCGCTCCCTCCCCACCAGATGGGTACATGATCTGACACAATCCACCAGAATCCTTCCCCCAAGTTTTACATTCCCTGATTCCGCACAAAGCCCTCTGCAAGCCTCTGTTTTGCTGTTGTACCCAGGGAGCTGAACCCAGTCAAATCCCCTCTCCCACTGGAATGCTGCACTTTGGACACACAGCAAACTTACCAGCACTGAAAATGCCCTTGGAGATGTGGTCCAACTGCTCTGCCCACTCCATACCACCCTTTCCCCTGCTCACTCTGCCCCAAGCACATGGCCTTTCCCTGCTCACCCTACCTCCAGCTCCTGCCCAAAAGGCTCTTCCCTCAGCCTTCCCAACAGCTGGGTGCTGCTCCTCCCGCCTTCATGTCTCAGTTCCAAGGTCACTCCCTCAGAGACCTCCCTGACCACCCTGTCTAAATCAGGTGTGTTAGCTAGCTATTACCGTGTGACAGACTACTACAAACAGCACCTTTAAACACAGCACAATTATCTACCACAGGTTCTGTGTATCAGGAGTCCAAGACTAGTGGGGCTCTCTGCTCAGGGTCTTGAAAGTCTGGAGTTGCATTCTCATCAGAGGCTCAGGGACCTCTTGCAAACTCCCTAGTTGTGGCATTATTATTCAGCTCTTTGTTATTGAAGGCCTAAGGTCCCTACTTTCTTGCTGGCTGTTGGCAGAGGGCCATTCTCAGCTCTTGGATGTCACCCATTCCCTGCCAAGTGGCTCAGTCTACAACAGCGGTGCCCAAACTTTTGGCTTCGCTGGGCCACACATAAAACACACTAACACTAAAGATAGCTGATGAGCTTAAAAAAAAAAAAGTCACAAAAAATATCTCATAGTTTTACGAATTTGTGTTGGGCCACATTCAAAGCTGTGCTTGGATAGATCTGGTCTGCAACATAGCAGTATACTTCTTCAAGACCAAAGTCAGTGCTGGATAAATATTTGTGAACTGACTGATGAATGGATGGCCAAGAGGACATCACTGAGACCGTGTGTGCCATGGTGCAGACTGCTTGAAGTAAGCTCCTAGGCTGAGGATATCAGATCTGAGGTAGCCTTCCCTGCCCTCCTGCAAAATGCACTCTTCTCCCCCTACCAGTCCCAACACTCCCCTTCCAGTGGGAGGGCCTCTGGGCCTCACACCACTTTCAGGATGGAAGTTCTCTCTGCTGGTTGGAACTCAGCAACCAGGGCCGAGGGGCCATGTCTCCTCCATCTCCAGCTATATCTCCAGTTCCACACACAAACATGGAACCCCAAGACCTTGAGTCTCCTGCTCCACAACCTTCCATGACTCCCCATGGCCCAGACTCAGTGCCAGGCCCTCCACAACTGCAGGCCACATCCAGTTGGCCTCCCCAAACTACAGCACTACTTCTCCAGACTACCCTGATTTAACCAACTGTGCCTGCCTTATGCCTCTGGCTCTGCTGAGCCCTTCTGGGCCCTTGGTTCTCCTCTTTACTCCAGCAATGGCCATCACCTCTTACTGGCCACTGCTATTTGCTGGGTGCCTTTCCCAAGCAACCTTCTGGCATCCAAATGAGAAAGATGGCATTGGAACCCAAGGCCCATGTGCCTCAGCAGCAGCTGGTTTCAAGTGTAGCTCAGCAGCCATGTCACAGGCCCACCTGGGGTACTTGTGATAATGTACATTTCTAGGACCACTCAGAGCTAGCAAACCAGGGCTGGGAAACCAGAGAATGGTGTCTCAGGCAAGCCCCTTGATGATTCTGGTACCCTGAGATTGAGAACTGCAGCTGGCTGGGTGAAGGGGGCAGTGTCCCCAGGCCAGACCCACACTGAGTCACTGAGGGGCCCCAGGAGTGGGCAGCATCTTCAGAGTTCAGTCTGGGAGGTATTTGGAACACACATTCTGCTCAATGGGGCTAGGCCCTCTGGCCTTTATCACCTGGGATCCCAGTCACTACAGCCAGGCCCTCTCTCTGGGCCACTGCTGACCAGGAGTTACCCTAGCCTAGGCAGACCGCTTCCCCAGTCCAGCAGACCACCACAGCCAGGAGACCCCCAGCATCATTTGACACCCCCAGACTAGCAGGACGGCTGGGAGAACATGGAATTCATCCACTGAAAGCACTGGGCCAGATGTGAGCTATAGGACCCCGGACCTATGTTCCCGCCCCTGGGGAAGCCAACAGTCTCTCGGTACAGGGCCCAATACAGTACTCTGGGGGAAGGAGGGAGGGTGGGAACGGGAGATGGGAGCGAGGGAAGGAAAAAGAGGAGGGAAAAGAGTGAATGCGAAACGCCTCCGCTGTCCAGTGCCCACCCCCGGGGCTGTCTAGCCCAGGAGCCCTCCACACCCATCGCTGCCTGATCCCAATGCGCCCACCAGCCGGACGGGCTGACCTTGGGAAGCGCCCTCTCCCCACCCAGAACTGGGGTATGGGCACCGAAGCTGGCCCAGAGGGTTGGAGGCGGCCCGACGGTGAAGAACTTAGCGGGGCCAGGAAGGGCCAGCGTTCAGACACAGGTTGAGGGTGGGCGCCAGATTCTGACTGCAGGGGCGGGAGCCCCCGCCGGCACCTCCGCCGCGGGATCGCAGCCCGGGCGCCCCTCCCCCTCGGCCAGCCTCTGGGTTAGGGGGCGTCTGCACTTTTCCTCCCGTCCATCGGGCAGACTCTAGGCCTTTTGTAATGGGCCAGATCATTGGGCTGATTCGATGAAGGCCCCGCCTAGGGCTCTGAAATGGCCAATTGCAAGGGGTTTCACAGGGGGCAGTCCTCGGGGGATCGTCACCGTGCTGCGACGCTTCTGGGGAACCTTAGGCCTCAGTGGTCTTTGTCCCTGGGCCCCGGTCCCTAGCCCCAAGGAGACTAACGGGACCCGTGCTCGGAGAGGTTCCCACAGGGCATCCGAAGAGACCTTGGAGATCTCGGCCTTCGTTTTCTCCCGCTGCTAGCCGGCGAGTCCTCGAGTGAACACGCGCATTACGAAGGGGTGTTTGCAGACGCTCCCTTACATTGGGGACGCGGCTCCTTTAAGGGCGCAGGTGTCCAGGGCCCCGCCTGACTGTAAAGCCGTTCCCGGGCCGGGCTCCCAGGGCGACCCCGGAGCGTGGGCACGCGGCAGTGAGGTGCGGTCGGTGGGTGGAGGGCGGAGGCACTGGCCGTGCGGGGTGCTGGGCAGCGGCGGAGACGCGCAGAGTAGGCGTGCTGCGGGCAGGCCCCGCAGGCCCCGCCTGCGCCCCGCCCGCGCTGGGGTCCTCGGAGCGCTCGGGCTGCGCGCGGAGCGGGCTCGGGAGGGAAGTCCCGAGACAAAGGAAGCACCGCACCGCCACCGTCGCCGCCGCCTTGTCCACCTCGCTCGCCGGGCCGTGGCCGCCCGAGGTGAGCGCGGACGGAGGGTGCGCAGGGAGCGGCAGTGGGGTGGGGGCCCGGCCTCGGCTGCTCGGGGCCTCTGCCGCCGTCGGGCCGGGCGGGTGGGCGCCCCTTCACTCGCGAACCCCTGGGCCCCGACCAGCCCCGGGCCCCGCGTCGGGGAACCGTCCGTCTAGGATCTGTTGATGCCGCCAGTTACGGCCTGACTTTGCTGGCCTGACCTCGGCATCGTCCCGGCCTTGCTCTCTCGGGCTGCCGTCGCTTTTCCTTGTGAAAGTGGGGGGCGTCCCCTCCAGCGCGGACTCCGCTCGGCTGGGGAGCCGAGGCGAGATTGACAGGAGCTTCCCTCCACCGAGGAACGTGCGTTTCCGGGGTCACGGGTCTGTTCACAAACCTGTAGCACTTTCCAGCCGGGGAGAAAAGGCCCAGCACAGAGAGTTGAAAGTCTTAAATTGCAAAATCGCTGGATTGTTTGTGTGGGGTGGGCGTTAGTGGACGGTTGATGTCTAAAAATCAAGTCTGTGTTTTCTTGCCCCTCTGAGAGCTCCTCTTTCCGTTGATGGAACCCTGAATATCAGCACTTCGCCCGAGGGAGCTGTTTTAAGATTTCTTTGTACCAGTTGAACGGAGGTTGAAACAGGTAGTGTTGTGAGTAGGAAGAAGGGAAAGGAATAAATAAGCAGGGCTCAGGATCGCGGCCTGCAGTCACTCCTAAAACACAGTATTAACTGGTTTGTATACTTGGCTCCTCGGTTTGCAGAGTTACTGTACCATTTGCAAAGTTGGCTTTTTGTTTCTTTAGAGAGTGTAGCCATAAATGTTTCTTGCTGTAAGGAAATGTTGCCTTTAGGTTGAGGACCTAACAGAAAAGGGAGATGGATCCTACTTTGTCCTCATTTGCTTGCGGTCTTTTGGGTGGTATAGGGGTGAATTCGGCGTATTGTTGTGACTTTGTCTGGTGAGCCTCAGTGTTTGGGACCTTGCTTCAGAAACAGCCTGGGGTCGTGGGAGGTATGTCGAACAAGAACGGGGGAAGTAACAGCCTGGGCAAAGGGTGTCCTGAGTGCAGGTTTCTTGGGTTAGGCAAGTGAATGCCTTTCCCCTGGGGCAGTTTGGTTTGGGTGCAAAAGACCCATTCAAGATTTCTCATGCTCTGTGTGTTTCATCTTGGGCAAACTGGTGGGGCCTGGGTGCCATCCCCCACTTTACAGATGAGGAAGTTGAGGTTGGGTATGATGAGCAGCTTGCCACTCACACACCCATAAGTAGCTCTGAAGTCTGTGCTGTCAACCAGCAGAGCTGATCTGAGAAGAGCAAGTTCAAGCACAGCCCACTACAGGGCCCTGGAGGCAGGTGGAAGGCAGAGCTTTCTACTTCACCTGGTGAGCCCAGCCTTTGTCCTGCAAGCTGTCTCTGGTAGTTCATGGATATTTTATCTTTGCATTCATAACTTTGCTGCGCAGAAGCATCTAGTAACACTTAACTGCTCCTTAGTCACCCTCTGTTAGTTAGGAAAGGCAGGTTTCATTTTAAGTGGTATTCTGAATGAGCCCTTCCTAGTGTTGTAATTAACCCTTTTAGTGCAACGAGCCGATATATGGGCTTTTGCATCTCGGGCAAAACATGTGTCAGCTCATACCTAGACCATTAAATTACCCTTCCCATTTCTTGCTAGTACCGCTGGCAAAAAGTAGCACTAAGAGGGTTAAGATGCAATAAACTGGCTGCTTTCTCATGGACCCTGGGAGGCCAGTAGGAGTGGGAGCACCACCTTGGAGATGAGGCTTCTGCCTGGGACAAGTCTAGATGAGCACCTGTGGCTCTTTGCCCGTGATAGTGGAAACAGCCTTATTGGTGCCTGGTCTGCAGGAGCTCCTATACCCCTCATTAACCTTTCACACCTGGGACAACCACAACTAGGTGCTAGGACAGGGCCTCTGTGAACAGCTTTGTCTGGTCCCCAGAGCAGAAGAGGCAGAGTCCTGGCACATGTTTGACAGGCAGGTGGCACACAGGTTCACCCTGAGTCCTGGCCTGGGCTTGGCCCAGCCCCTCCAGAGCACTCAGAGCACTGTTTCGCCTGTAGGTATCCATGGCTCCTCAGTGTTCCAGAGCTGGCCTAGGGCTTCAGAAACCTGTTTTGAGGCCTCACCTAGCTTACGCTTCCTAGGGACCTTTCCCTCACTTAACCACTTACCGGGCTGCTTGTCTCCAGTCACAGAGCTGTGTTCATTAATGCAGCAGAAGCATCTTGCCCAGTCAGTGCTATCTGCTTTGCCCCAGCCAGGTGAGGGGCCTGCCCTCTGGGGTGTCTGTCATGGGAGAAGCCAGTGGGCAAGAGTACTTGGAAAGCCATTGTGTATTGTGCCTTCAAGCTTGGGGTTGGGGAGGGCATTTCCGCCAGTGATGGGAATAGTGTTGGGTCGTTTCATTTAGAACCAGTTGAAGTGAAGGATTTGAGAAACTTAGAATGAAGAATTTGTAGATATCAGGGTTACCTCCCTGACCTCCCAGAAGTCGTCACTGTCACTCTTGTGAACATAGCCTTAAAGACAGAAGCTGGCTGGTGCACTACTTTGCAGGCTCCCACCTCTCTCCTCTGGCCTGCAGGGTCCTTCTGTTCCTGGACCACACTACCTGAAACAGTCTCCTGCCAGATTGCTACAGGCTGTGCTCTGGTGGCCTCCTGGCCACTACATAAAAGCAAGCACCTCCCCTTCTCCATTATCCCTGCGTTGCATCTCCTGGCACCTAGCACTTCCCAGCACACAGCACATAGCTTCCTCTCATGCACACACCCCACACACACCCCCCAGGGCAGCATTTTTGCAGGTTCGTTGTGAGCTCCTCAGTGGTTTGCTTAAACCACTCCCTGAGGTGGGATCCATGGACAGGAAGAAATGGGCAGACCAGAACTCTGGGGTCATGTGATGCTGAAAAGCAGTTCTGTTGGGTCCAAGCCTGGTGTTCTCTTTCAGACTTACTCTTGAGGTTGGGTAAGGTTTAAAGGTGCATTCTGGGGTCAATGCTGAAGCTGAGGACCACAGCCTGAGCTGGCACATCTGTAACATGTTGACCTGCCAGCCATGCTTCTTGACTGGAGGGCTTTGATCTTTGACCCTCATTTTCTTGTGATGGCATAAGTAATGTATCTGTTTCTTGAAAATGTACCACATCCAGTTGGTCTGGCAGTTTGTGGTAACTCATGCAGCATCCTAAGACCTGGGCTCCTGGGTGGTCCTGGAGGTGCAGTGCTTTTCTGCACTTGCAGTCCTGAACCCCTCCTCTGTGCCTACTTCTTGGGGAAACTCGTCTGAGGGCTGCCCAAGACCCAGTGTGCTGGGGCCTGAGAAATGTGCATTCAATGTCTGCTGTGGTACTGGGGGGGACCTGGGCAACCAGGTGGGGTGGATGCTTGGATGAAGGTATGATTTGGGTTGCTGAAACAGTTGTGGGTCATCTGGAGCCTAGGCTGCAGGAGTACGGGGTGGGGGTGGGGGGAGCTACAGCGGAAGGGGAGTACCGGTAACCTTCCTACCTGGGTCAGGAGATTCCTGGGTTTGTGTTGAGGCTCTGCCCTTAGCGGGCAGGTTACTCTGTCTCTGGAACAGGCTAGGCATGGTCCCAGGCCTGGTGTGGAGACTTGGCACAGTGTTGTCCTCACCAGAAGCATTTTCTTCCACGATGGGTTGAAAGTCCTATTGTGGTTATGGAGATACCCCACATTGTGCTTGGGAACTTGAGGTGCTGGACCTTTTCCCTCATGCTCCAGTGTAAACCTGATGGCTTGAAACAAGCTGTCAGCCACTTCCAGGAGATACCCACTGCTTCATCTTATTAAAGCCTTATTGATGATAAATAATTGATTCAGGATATCTTCAGTATTTTCATGGACTTCGAAGTCCAACGAATGCATTTAGGGTCAAACTCTGACAGGTTTTTTGACCTCATCACCTCTGTGGCTGCTCTCCTGTGGGCAGCTGGGGGTAGGGTTATGATTCTATGCCCCACATCATCTGGTCTGGTGTGCCAGCACCTGGAGATGTTGCTTTTTACCTGAGAGCTGCAGGCCACTACTTCCCAAGGTGATCCTGGACTCTGTTAGCCTGCTCCCCTTTTGTTGCCTTTCCCAAAGTAAGTGGAAGACAGGCCTTGAGCCATTAGTTGTTTGTGGCGTGCCAGAGTGGGGCTTAGGATGAGAAAGTAGAAGGGGCACAGGATGGAAACCAAGGCCTGGGTGACAGTTGGGTCTGTTAGATTTTGGGGATGGGTCTCTGGACTTATCCATGCTGCAGTTAAGCTACCCTCCTCCCTGGGGGCATTTTTCTGCTCAATTGCCTTCTAGAATAAGAGTAATCCTCCTGGGATGCCAGGATAGCTCAACAGGCTGAGTGCTGGCCTTGCAAGTATGAGGTCCAGGGATCGAATCCTGGCTCTGGCCTGTGCAAACCCACATGCTAAACTGGAGTGCAGCTGGTAAAAGCTGTAATGGTGATGAAGGTTCTCACCTCTCACGTAGGAGGCCCCCAATTTGGTTCCTACCCCACGTGGCCCCACATCCACCTGTGTGGAATGAAACTGTCACAACTAATGATGTTCAACTATGGAGACTGCTCTGGGCCCTCCCCCATTCTCTCTCTCACCTTCTCTCAAACAATAAAATAAATCTTTAAAGGGAAAAAAAGAGTAATCCTCCTGGGCGGTTCTGAATCTGAATTCTGAGCTCGGATTCTAAGCTGGAGGCCTGACACCTCACATCCCTGCACCAGCAGAGAAGAGCATTCCATCACTGCCCCTCCTGGGTCTTGGACTAATGCTTTGTATGCCCCCACCTTGTCCCCGCCTTTCCTGTGGAGTCTGATGGTGGAGTTGGGATCCCTGTCACTCCAACCTGCTGTTTCATGTGACTGAAGGGTAGGGACAGGTGCCATGTGTCTGCCAGGAATGCAGTGTTCCTGTGCAGCACCTAGCAGCACTGTGACCCCGGGCCTGTGGCTTCACGTATCTGAACCTCTGTGTCACCATGAAATGGAGACCAAAGGGTATGCTGGGGAGCTCGGGCTGGGCAGTTCACAGGGAAGGCGCCCACCTGGAGGTATCTTCCCCTGTGACCTGCCTAAGGGAGGAGACTGAGATCACTTGTGGGGGTCAGATGTCCTTTTAGACTCTGGGCAAGGCAACTTGCTAAGAGTGCGGTTTCTGTGGGCCAGGTGAGAGCCTTTGCTTACCTGATTCTTGGAAACAAGTCTATTCACTGGACAGGTGTGAGAAGAAAGAGGCAAAAGGAGCCAGGTTTTCCTTCTGATCACATCTCTGCCATCTTTTGCAGGACTTTGACTATGTCGGGGATTGCTCTCAGCAGACTTGCCCAGGAGAGGAAAGCTTGGAGAAAAGACCACCCATTTGTAAGGAAAGCTTTATTTCTGCATGCAGCACAGTGGGTTATCTCCCCCTGGCTACACTGCCCAGTCTTTGGACAGGGCCTGTTTCAAGCCCTGTGCTGTTGGGTGGAGGGAGGTACAAGGTGGTTCCTGTATGCCCCTAACATGAGTTGCCATGGCTTCTGTGTGGTTTTCCCTCAGGGTTTTGTGGCTGTCCCAACAAAAAACCCCGATGGCACAATGAACCTCATGAACTGGGAGTGCGCCATTCCAGGGAAGAAAGGGGTAAGAAACACCTGCGCTTGTGTGGGGTCCCACTGCTGGGGACTTTGTGACCCATCAGAAGGGCTTGGGTTCCAGTGTGCATGATATGTGACAGTCACAGGCCAGGAGTCATGAGGTGGGGAAACAAGGTTGGGGTGACATGGAACTCCCCCTCCCCTCAGCATTTTTAATTCAGAAAGAAGGAGCTGGGGCTCTGCAAAGGGTGGGAGGCCCAGACCCTCTGCATCTTTGGGAGCAAAGGGAGCCTTGGAGACAGCAGAGGCACCACGAGAGCCTTCCAGTTTGTCTTTCAGGATGTGCTGAGGTCGAGCAGTCCAGACACAGTGATGCTCCCCTTGGGTGTCTGAGCCTTGAACAGCTGCAGATCCTTAATGCAGGGGCCAGGCATTAGCCACCTACAATACCTGTGTGGGGCCCATGTGTCCTTCACATATGGCCACGGTGCTCCCATGCTGCTGCCTCAGGCTCCCTTGAGTGTGCCTGGGCCAGTTCAGACCAATGCATTTGAGATCTTAAGGAGTGAGGGCCTCCAGCAACCCGTGCCTATGTCTTTTCTCAGTGACTCCGAGGGAAGGAAGAGACAGATCGCTGAGGTGTCTGGGTTGTGCTGAGGCCTCATGGCCTCCACTTCTCCCACCTGTGGTCTCATGTGAGAATCCCCTGTACTCAGCCTAGGTGCTTTCTGACAGTCTTTCCCCTGCACTGAGCCAGCAGGATTAGGACTTGACTTTGTCCACAAGACAATGTGGTATGGGTTTGCCTTGTGTCTGAGGAACTCTTGAGAATACAGCATGCCTCCTAGCCTCCGCTAGGCCCATTCTTGGGAGAGCCATTGGACTGGAGCTGGAAGGCTGGCTAGGGACAGGTAGGACCTGAGGGACAGGGTCCTCACTTGAACTCACGCAAGTCCTCACTGCATCTGCTCAGGTGTGGACCCTGGCACCCATTCCATGGAGGAAGCGGGCAGCTGCCAGGGGCCACCTGTCTGCTCCTCTCCAAAGAGGGCTCTTTCCCACTTGCCCTTGGGAACTTACAGCATGTCCCTCCCCCTGGGCCCCTGTAGCAGAGGCCAACACACAACTAATCACAGCTTCACTTCTGAACAGACTCCATGGGAAGGAGGCTTGTTTAAACTACGGATGCTCTTCAAAGATGACTATCCATCCTCACCTCCAAAATGTAAGTACAACAAATGAAGTCCTTGAAAGGTTTGCTTCATCTGTTCTCAGACAGAAATCTGAGTCCTCTTCAGAGAACCTGGCCTCGGGGTATTAGTTATGTCACACACTGTTCCACATGCAGTGGCCCCAGCACTCTAATTCAAGCTTGTCTAGCCCGTGGGCCTCATGTGGCCCAGGACAGCTTTGAATGAGGCCCAACACAAATTCATAACTTTCTTAAAACATTATGAGATTTTTTGCATATTTTTTTTTTTAATAGCTCATCAGCTATCGTTAGTGTATTTTATGGGTGGCCCAAGACAATTCGTCCAGTGTGACCCAGGGAAGCCAAAAGGTTGGACCCCCCTGCTGTAATTCCTGCAACTACCTGTGGAGCTGAGTGATTCTAGCCCAAGGGTGGGACGTGCACCTAACAGACCAAGTCTCAGGTCCTGGCTCTATAGCTGGGAAGCTCCTGGGCCCTGGTGGGAAGGATGGTGAGAACCAAGTGAGGCACTTAGGCCCTTGACGCCCATCAGGGATGAGCCACTATGTACCAGCCCTGGATGGCTTGGACATGCAGAGGGGCCACCATTCAGAACCTCACCCCTCACGGTTTTGTTTGCCCCTAGTTGTTGTCTGTTAGAATTTCTAGAATTTCATACCCAACTTGTGGCTGTGTCTGCAGCCTGGACAAGAGTGTACTTAAGCCTCCAGAGAAGGTGGCAGAAAGAAAAGTCTGTGAGGCTACGCTTAAAACAGTGCTATGGGGAAGCCGGGATGGCTCAGTGGGTTAAGTGCTCACTTTGCAGCGCCAGGGACCAGGGATCGAATTCCGGCCCCAGCCCATGCGGAACCATATGCTGAACTGGGAGCTCCCCCAGTTCAGTTCTCTCTCCGTCTCTGTATCTCTCTCTCTCTCTCTCTCTCTCTCTCTCTCTGTCAAAAATAAATAAAATATATTTTAAAAAAAACCAGTGCTATGGCTGGATCATCATGACACAGTTCAGCAAAACTCAGGACTAGGAAGCAAGGCACCTAATCCCTCCCTTTGGGCAGCTGGAAATCAACACACATTGTCCACAGCAGGTTATTTAGATGAGTTAATATGCATTCCAGGGTGTGGAAAAGTGCCTGTTAACTCTTGTGTTTAGTGATTCAAGAGATTAAGAAGTATGTTTTTCATTATAATAGCATCTAAATGAACAATTCACGGGGGTAACCACTAGGGTAGAGACTTATTTCATTTGGGGTGGTTCTTTGCTGTTTGAAAAAAAATTTTTTTAAGATTTATTTTGTTTGAGAGAAGATGAGAGAGAATGAATGAATTAAATAAATGAGGGGGGCAGGCAGGCCCAGAGCAGTCTACACAGTAGTACATCATTTAGTTGTGACATGGTGTCATTATACACAGGTAGATATTGGGCAGCACAGGGCGGGAACCAAACTGAGGGCCTCCTGCATGGGAGGCTAGAACCTTCATTGCCATCCCAGTGATTACTGGTTGCACATATGGGGTTGCATCGGCCAGGGCCAGGGATCACCACTGAACTATCTCGGCATCCTAGGAAATTTTTTTTTGCTATGTGCATATATTGCTTCAAGAAATGAGACAAGTTGTAGCTACTTTCATTACTTCTATTCAACATTGTATTAGAATTAACAAATATGACAAGGCAGAAAAATTCTTGTGGAGGGGTGGGAAAGGAAGACTTAAGACTGTAGACCAGGGATGTCCAGCCATTTGACTTCCCTGGGCCACACATAAAATAACACACACTCATGATAGCTGATGAGCTTTTTAAAAAATTGCAAAAAATAAATCTCACTGTTTTAAGAAAGTTTACAGATTTGTATTGGGCCGCGTTCACAGCTGTCCTGGACTACTTGCTGCCTGCGAGCCACGGGTTGGACAAGCTTACTGTAGACTATCTTTCTTTAAGTGCTTATTAAGATTTGAATAAAAGGTTAATATGCAAAAACTCATTTTCATACAAGTGCAGTAAACGAAAGCTTTTAAACTATACCCTTTACAGTGGTATCAAATTCCTTGGAATAAATCCAACAAAAGATATGTGAGACCTCTACTGAGATAAGCTGGCTATGGATCAGAAGATACTGTATTGTAAAGATGTCAGTTCTCCAAGATGCATTGTAATCCCAATCAGAATCCAAGCAGGATTTTTGTGGAAATTGTCATGCAGGCTTTAAAATGTAGGAGATGCAGAGTGCTGAAAATTGCCCTGGCCCTCAGAGTTCTAGTAGGGGGAGAATGGTGAGGCACAAGCTGGGGGTTAATTGGGTAAAAAGTACCAAACCCATTAGCAGGATGGGCAAAACAGGAATCAGATTGAGACCTCCTACAGAGACACAGTAATTGAGACGCAGAGTAGAATCCAGAACAGCACAGGCGTGCAGTGGCATAATTTATAAGAGGTGACGCTATTCTGGGTGCAGGAAGGATGCTGTTCCAGTGCGTGGCTGGGGTCAGCCAAGCGTCCCAGGGGAAGAATAGAGAACTCGGTCTCCCTTCTGCCATAGACAGCCTTGCAGATGGATCGCGATACCCACTGGGAAGGTGGTGGGACAGTACAGCTTTTAGAGGAAGACGGGAGGATGTCTTCATGATTTGGATAGGCAGAGTTCTTAACCAGGGAAGCATGAAAAGTGCTTTGCCCCGGGGGGGGGAAATGGTCAATTGTACACATTGAAATTAAGACCATTTCTTTACCAAAGACACCAGTGAGAGTGAACAGGAAAGATTGTATATACACATCAGTACTTATCCTGGATATATCAAGAGCATTCACAGATCAGTAAGAAAAAGGCAGACAGCCATTTGAAAGAACGGGTTTTCACAAAAGGTTTTTCACCTGTCCAGTTGGCATAGGAAGAGATCCCTACCTTTACCAGAGAAGTTGCAACCGCAGACTGAACAGGCAGACAGCCAGGGCGGGAGAGTGCAGGGCAGCCAGAGCTTCTAGGTGCCTATAGGGAGAGTACGTTTTGAACATTTCCTTCAGAAGGCTGTCTCTCATAGCTACTAAAGGTAAACTTTTGTCTACCCCAGGACCTGGGTATTCTACTGAAGTAAATATTCAATAGAAATTGCGTACGTGTTCACAAAAGGCATGGACAAACATGTTTATGACTGCCCTGTCTGTAAGAGCCAAAAGCTAGAGACAACACAAGTGTCCATTCACAATGAGATGGATAAATAAGTGCTGCAGCAAGAGTGAAGAAGCTACAGATAGACACAACTCGAATGAATCTCCCGTACACGATGTCAAGTGCACAGAGCCAGACACAACGGAGTTTAAGCTGGAGCCCTTTTATGAAGGTCAACAACAGGCCATGCTATGAATGGTGTGAGCAGTCATTAGGGTGGCCCCCTATGGAGGGAACCTGGCCAGAGACCAGAAGGGGTTGAAGGGACTGGGGGTTGACGTTAGTACACATTTCTAGATAAAAATCAAGATCAGGGATGTCGGGATAGCTCAGTAGGTTGAGCACTTGCCTTGCAACCACAAAATCTGGGGATACTGAATTGCAGCACCACTGGTAACCGCTGGGATGGCAGTGAAGGTTCTCGCATCCCATGTGAAAGGCCCCCAGTTTGTTTCCTGCCCTGAGCTTCCCCCACATCAACCTGTGTGGAATGAAACTATGTCACAACTAATGGTGTACAACTATAGAGACTGCTCTGGGCTCTCCCCTTTCTCTTTCCCTCTCTCCTTTCCCCATCTCAAACAATAAAGTAAATTAAAAAAAAAAAAGAAATAAGATCAATAAATGAGATTAGATTAAAATTATGAGCTTGTGTTGACCAAAATGTACAATTAAGATGGCAGAGACATAAAGAAATGTGCAAGAGTCTTCTCCAAAGAAGTAGCCAGTGCATTGCAGTGAATGAAAGTGCTCAGCCTCAGCATTCACCAGGGAAATGCAGATGAAGAGTCATAAGAGACAACCACAATTCATTTAACAGTGGCTAAAGCCCATGACCAGCACACCAGGTGTTGGCAGAGTTGAAGTGTGGGAACTCACAGGCCCTGCCAATGGCATGTAAGTGAGCACAGCCATTTTGGAAACTAAGTATCTACTCAATGTTCAACACAGCTACCCTGTGACCCAGTATTTCTACGTGTAAATGCACACATGTGGAATTCACGTTTAGGAATGTTCACAGGTTTATCTGTAATTGCTCAAAAGTGTGCCTACAGTGTGGTGGGCAAGTCCACAGGGCGGCCAATCTCAGTGGACACTGCAGCTGCAGGAGTAAGTAACTGCCACTGCCTGCGAGGACAAACATGACCCAGGATGACAGTGAGGAGACCTCCTGTAATCTGCATGGTCCGAGACATCTTCCCTGGGGGTTGCAGGGTTACTGGGGCAGACCGAGTGGGCGGAGTGTGAGGGAGTTTTCTGGGAAGCTGTTAGTGTTGGTGGATATGTTTGCTTTGGTAATTTATCAAGCTGTACTAGTTTTGTTTACTTTATTTAGGTATAATTAATATTTAAAAATAGAAAGGGAGAAAAATACCCCAAAAGAAAGATAAATATGCTAAAATGTCAGCTGTAGTTAACAGTCCCTGGGTGGGGCTCATGGCAGTTTTTCTCCTGCTCTTTATATTTTCAAATTCTCTGCATGTATTCATTTTTTTTTTTTTTAAGAAAATAAAATTTTAAAGAATATAGGATCCTACAAGCCTCGGTGTTTGAAGCAGAATGAGCTGCTTTGAAAATGGCCACTTGTTTGGAAGGACTCTCCTCACCTGATGCAGGGGCCCCTCCAATCTTCCCAGACCCCAGACTGGCTGGGGAGGGGTGTGGGGAGCAGAGCCCCCAGTGTCTGCCAGCCTAGAGCCAGGGTCCTAGGGAGGGCTGAGACTCTGCCTCTGAGTCAGTGGTTGGACACACGCTTGTTCCTCTCCTGGTAACCATTGCAAGGGAGGAGGGGATGTCATTAGGCAAGACATTAAGATGTAAAACAACTGCCACCAAAAACACCTTTTCTTTCTTCCTTGTGGTCCAGGCAAATTTGAACCACCATTATTTCACCCTAATGTGTACCCTTCAGGCACTGTGTGCCTGTCCATCCTCGAGGAAGACAAGGACTGGAGGCCAGCCATCACAATTAAGCAGGTACGCAGTAAGAGGGGCTCGCCTGGACCTTCCTTTGGGACCAAAGGACGTGTGTGGTCCTTCTCAGTCACTGAGGTTGATACTCCAGAAAAGTGCCTTTTGAACTGCTGACCTCCCACTTTTGTTTTTGTCTCTTACACAGATTTTACTAGGAATACAGGAACTTCTAAATGAACCAAATATTCAAGATCCAGCTCAAGCAGAGGCCTACACAATTTACTGGTTAGTAGTGATCTGGCCCCACTTGCTGTGATCTCTCATTGGCTTGTACAGCCTCCCCTGGACATTAAGTCTAGGCTGCTTGAAGAAGGGGAGCAGTAGACAGGCTGTGGGGGAGAGGCAGCCCAGGGGGCTGGCCAGAGATGAGCTCATGTGACATCCCGGGTCACTGCCGCAAAGGTGGGACCACAAAGGTGGCCAGGGAGGCCTCCAAGGAGGAGCTGTACATTCATAGGGCCTATGGTGGCAAGGACAGGTGGCCAGGGCTGGTGTGGCCAGAGCAGTGGGGGGGATGGGCATAGCAGAGACAGCCACTTTGCACCTGGTGAGCTGTGGCCAGGCAAACTCGGCCTCCAGCACCCTGATCCAGCTCCCGGGGAAGGGCATGGACACTGCGGGAGGAGGCTTGTCTAGCCACGTAGCTCCTCTAGGAGCCAGAACTCCCATCTCTGCCCTGTGTCCTTGCCTGAGTGTGGTTCCTCCAGTAGGCATGGTCCCGTAGATGAGTGGTGCCCCTGACTTGTGGTCTTGGTCACCCATGTGCTAGGCTTCCACTACTCCATGTCCCAGCCCTTCCCTTCGTGGCATCTGTCTGTGCTAAGGGAGGAAGGTTTGGTGTGACAGTGTGAGCAGTGGCGTTAAACCTGTTGTAGGAGGCTGGTTAGGTAAACAGTGGGGAGGACTCTGGCCCTGCTGCCAGCCTCCTGGGCTCATCTGGATGGGGCCTTATGCCAGGTCAGAGGGTCCATCTGCCCATGTTCAGAAACCTGGGGCTCAAGGGGCTGCCCCATAGGAAAAGGCCAGATGGGCCTCTTTCTTCCTAAGGTGGGGAGGGGTCATTTTCTGAAATGGAAGCAGGTCAGAGGATAGGCTGCTCTGAGCAGCTGCCACGCAAGGTGGCTGGAGTCCATCTGAGAGAAGAGCCAGGTTGCAAGAGATGCACTTCTCCCCCAAAAAATGGCTTCCTGTCCAAGGGCTCAGCTTAGTTATTGGCTGGGGGCGCCCTCTGGTGGCTGGGGGCGACAGGACAACCCCCCACCCCAGGCAGGGACTAAGGTCCATGTCCGTACAGCCCTTGTACCCATAGCAAGCCCCATGCCCTGGCCAGGCTTCCCTGCTTCAGACTTCAGTCTCATCTCAGCAACCATTAGGGTGCGCCTGTGATTCTAGCAGAGCTTTGCTTGAATTCAGTCTTGTCTCCTTGGCTTCAGTGGCTCCAGGAGATGTATCCTCCTACCTAAACCCTTGGCCCGGGTGCCCTGTAGTTTTCACTACAACATCCATCTGCAGCAGGCTCCGTTGCCTGTGCCTCTGTAAATAGGGCCACTTGGATTTGCGCTGAGCTGAGCCATTGCAGACCATGTGACCTGCAAAGCCAAAATGTCCCCTCGCTGGCATTGAAGCCTGCCAGCTGTGGCATGCGTCGCAGTGTGGGTGCAGCGCCTTGGGCATGGTGTCCGTGTGTCTCGATGGCGTGTGCCTGTCGTCCGTCTGCCGTGGCTCTCACCATTTAGTTCCAGTGTGGCCTTGTTCGCGGCAGTGCTGTGTGGGGTCTCTGCTATGTGCGGGTACTGAGGCCATTGGGTGCTCCCAGTACTGTGGTCCCCAGCCTGCTTAGGGCTGCAGCATCTTCTGCATACCCCAGGATTCTTACCTACCTGATGGCATCATACACGAGACATTCTCCCATAAGCATCCAGTTTCAAAGCACCTTTTGTGACATGTGCTTAAAAGTTTCAGACAAGGTATGTCCTACACTGGCAAGTGCCCCAGTGCAGCCACCCTGTGCCTAGCCTCGCCTGATAAATGGCTAGGCTGCCTCTGCTGCTTCCAGCTTCTTCCAGAGACCTGCTAGCCAGCTGCCTCTGCCCCAGAGGGCTGGGCCCTTGGCCAACGTGGGAGCACAGATTGCCCACTGCCCAACCTGGCGGCAGAAACTAGTCCTGTGGCCTTCGTTCCCAGCTCTCAGCTGGCCAGGCATGGTGTGGACACTGGCCTCCTAGGACCGGTGTGTGCCTGGGCACTGAGCCAGCTCAGTAGGCTCCAGGCAGGTTTCCACCTCTCCTGCTGCTGGCACTGCAGCCTTTTCCCAGAGCGTCCCAGAGGGCAGGTCTGGGAAGCCAGAGCCTATCGCCTGCATGGGGCAAAACTGAGGGAAATCCTCACAGTGGTCCCTGTCCCTCGTCCCTCAGGCCTATTCTATGGGCTGGGAGCAGTGCTCTGAGAGGCCTTGCTTATTGTGAACACAACTTGGGAGGAGCCCTGGCTCTGTGATTGGGGTGAGTGCACACCCCATGCCTGGGCTTCAAGTAGGGTTCTGACCAGCCCTCGAGGTAATTAATGAGACCACAGGCCCAGTGTGTCATCCTGTCCCCATGAGCCTCAAGGTCATATTGATCCCCTGGTAGCAGCTGGTCTCTCCCCTCTGGTGGTGCTTTTACTGTTGTCCTGCCCTGCCTGTCCCCCAGGCCTAGGCAGCCCGCCAGCCCCCTTTTCCTTGGCAGTGGTTCTCACACTGGAGTCCTAGCCAAGGGCCTCCCTCATCTACCACAGAGCTGCCAGCCACCTCCACACCTCCACACCTTCACACTGGGCACTGAGAGCCTGGCGAAACACACCAGGAGTCTGTATCTGCTAGCCGACTTGCTCTCCAAAATGATGACCGCTGTTTCAAATTTAGAAGAAAAACACTGGTCACTGGCTAGACATGTGAACACCCAGCCCAGGCTGTGTACCCTCATAGCCGGTGCCCATAGCACGGGCCCATCTTTCAGGCCACCCTCTGCCCTGCTTTCACCCTGTGACCTTGTGCTCTCCTTCCTTCCACTGGGGCCTCCACTCTGCACTGGCCCAGGGGCCATCTTCACTCAGGGCTTTCTGGGTACAGGCCTCCAGCAGCAGCGGGCGTGCCCTCTGCCCACAGGCAGGCCGGCTGCACCTTCTAACCTGTCTCTTTCTTGACCTCCTCAGCCAAAACAGAGTGGAATATGAGAAAAGGGTTCGAGCACAAGCCAAGAAGTTTGCACCCTCATAAGCAGCGACCTGCGGCAGCATCAAAAGGAAGGAATTGGTTTGGCAAGAACTTGTTTACAACATTTGCAGATCTAGTGTTGCTCTGTACAATTAGTCACCTAGGGGAGGCGGGCGGGCGCCATTTTCCATTTCCGCCACTGGTACACAGCTCTCAACTCGCTGAATTGCCCAGTTTTTCATACAGGGTCTCTTCCTTCAGTCTTTTGTATTTTTGATTGTTCTGTAAAACTTGCTTTTATTTTAATATTGATGTCAGTATTTCAACTGCTGTAAAATTATAAACTTTTATACTTCGACGAGTCCCTGAGGAGCTAGTTCCCTTTGCTCACGGGTGCAGGCATGCTTCCCACCATCAGAGCTACACGTAGCCTCCAGCTGGCTGTATGGGAAAGAAATCAGCCTGTCCCCTGGCCTCACGCCTCTGTCCTCTCTGCTGAACCCGGGTTGTGTTGCTATGAGCCTCAGATCCAAAGTCAGCCAGCCTCTCGTTTCCGCATCACTTCCTTTGTGTTTATATGGCGTTTTGTCTGTGTTGCTGTTTAGAGTAAATAAACTGTTTATATAAAGGTTTTTGTTGCATTATCGTCATTAAAAGAGTGAGGAGGTGGAGGCCCTCCCCACTCGGCTGCAGGCCCCACAGAGCACTGGCCTCAGCCCCAGCACATCTTGCTGCCTATGCCTGGGCCCTGCGTGGAGCTTGTCCTGGTCCTTTGTAAATAGTGCTGTGTACAGAAGTGGTGTGTGTCCAGGGTTTCTGTCCCGTTCCCCCCCCCACTTCCCCACCTGGGTCTTTGGGTAGAGCACAGAAGTCGGATCTGATCAGGTTGGAATTAGCATCAAGATGCTTCTAAAGCACATGCCACCCAAGCCAGCAGGAGGACGAGGTGCCTAAACCCAGACAAGGGCCAAGCCTGAGTGAGGGCCACGTCCAAGCACTGGCCCCTTCAGTGGCTGATGCAGGCTGGCTGAGGGTGGCCAGGCCATGGGACATGTGACTTTGCATCTGGCAGTGGCTGGTGGCCTCTGCCCGTAGCACTCACAACCCTCTCACGCTCACTGCATCAGCCCCCACCTGAGTATGGGTGGTCCCAGGCACCAGGACACCCCGAGAGCACCACTGAGGGCCACTGTTGCATCCTCTGCTTGTTTCCTGAGACATTCTGAACCTGGTCGCCCCAGGAGGCTGCTCTCAGAAGGCACCAAGAGCGTGAGCCTGCAGCATAGCTTCCCAGAGCTGGCTGCCCGTCCGTCCGTTCAGGAAGCGGATCTGGATCCCAGCTCAGCGGGATGGTGCCACAGGTGGAGGCTAGAAGTGGCAGAAGGGGAGCACAGTGCTGACCAGACCAGAGGCCTGCAGCTGGCCCTATACCAGCTGGCTTTGCCCTCCCACCCCACGGACCCTCGCTGCCAGCTGGTTTGCCTGTGGCTGTGGCATGCTGACCTAGGTGGGGATAGTCCCCAAAGGGTGGGTTGGTATTCCGGGCCCTCTGGCAGGAAAGGGTGACTTCATTTATCCCAAGAGATGTTGCCTCCTCAGCTGACAGCGCCTGCGTGGCCCAAGGGCCCAGTGCCTTGTTCATTTGCTTAGGTGGACGTCTGTTAGGTTGCTGCGCTCTGAGCTCTTGGTTTGATGTTCGAGATTATTCCTAATGCAGAGGGCGTTACGGAAGGTGGGGATGAGGGGGCAGGTTCAGCAGGTCATGTATATAGCCCCTTCCAGAATGTCTTATTTTGTAATGACTGAACTACACTTAGTAATAGTTACACATGTATATGGTTAATATATATGGAAATGCAATATATTTTCTAGTTAAAGCATTCTAAAGTAATCAATGTTTCTAGCAAATTGTCGTGACTTTGGCTAATGAAATGTCCTTTTGTGCCACAGTCCTTGGCTTAACAAAGATGTGAATCTTGTAACACGAGAACTATGAAATGTGATCATTCTGTTTCTACTGTAAGGGAAGAGAGTGTGTTCCCAGCATGAGGCGCCTAATTAGTGAGGAATTGTGGGCAATAGATTAATCACTGTATCTAAGAATCCTCTAATTAAAACATTTCCACAAACTGCTGCCTTCAAGGTGTGTCCTTTTCTTGCCCCCTTCTCACAGGCTGGCCCCTGCTCACTGCTGCTTTGCCCTGGAAGCCCAGACTTCCTCCTACACTAGACCCTCAGTGGCCTGCAGTGGGTGATGTCCCCTGGAGCTGCAGACAGGCACTCCCCCTCCCTCCTCTTCTGTCCCCCCTGAGACCTGGGCATGGGCAGCCAAGGCCAGCACACATTCTGTGCTGCCCGCTCCCTGGCCTGCTGGAGTAGCATAGGACTCTCCCCTATGGGGACCTAAGCCTATTTATGTCACCCAGATGGGCCTCAGGGAGCGGGACACCATCCTCAGCGCCAAAGTGTACACAAGCCCTCAGCTCAGACCCTGATGGGGCTCCTGGAATCGTGTGTCTAGGGCAGGGGTCTCCAAACTGCGGCCGCGAGGCCCTCTCATCTGGCCCGTGGAGACCTTTTTATCTGAATAAAATAATATTAAATAAATAATTAAAAACATCTATGTTTTGATTCTTTTTTATTTGGACCCCGAGTGTGTAGTCGGCCCCGAAACTGCTGTTTGATAGTTAATGCGGCCCGCGGGCTGAAAAGTTTGGAGACCCCTGGTCTGGGGGTGGGGGGTGGGGTGAGGGGCGGGCTTAGTCTGGCCAATATGTAGGTGCAGGGCGTGGAACCCAGACGTGGGGCTCCAGCAACCACAGGTAGGATGGTCTGGGAGCCCTCGGCCTCTCCAGGAACAACTGCTTGAACCTGGAGTCAGACCCTGGCTGGGCTGTGGGTCCCCCTGACCTCCCTAAACCACTGTGCAGGCCAGCGCTGTGTCTTCATGCATGTCTGCCACCTTTCTCCCTGACCAGTGAGCCCAGGGCCCTCCCACCACATCAGGCTCCAATTTGAGGTTACCATGACAACGAGTTGCCAGGTTGGAGGACCAACACTGACTTGGGCTGGCTCGAACTGGTCTGAGCCAGCGCTAGCAGGGAGGCCAGAGGAGCGCCTGTGTGGTATGTGCCCAGCTACCCTGCTGCTGAGTCGGGGTGCCCTGCTGCAGGGGCCTGGGAGGTACACAGGTTTCCAGATGCTGTGACCCCATCTGCCGAAGCCATGGGCCCCACAGGGCTGGAGTGCTGGAGTCCTGTCCACCCTGCTGTCCCCAGACCCCACAGCTGGATCCAGCAGGTTCACCCAAAGGCTCCAGCATCTGTCAAGAGGCCATTTCTTTTCTTTTTTTTTTTTTTTTTTTATCTTTTCACATTTATAGAGAGAAATTATCTTTTTGTCTTCAGTGCATAGTTATTTCTATTTTACTTTTTGACAGATAGAGAGAGAGACAGAGACAGAGACAGTTAGAGAACC